>JANAVB010007736.1:0-224640 GCA_029216955.1 Iris pallida
TGCTGAAATGAATATTGAATTGAAGCTGAATGAGTAACTCATTGTGATTAAGTGAATTTAGTGGATGAGTTGTTTTCTTAAGTTTCGAGGACGAAATTTTTTCTGAGTGGTATATTATGTAATATCCCGCTCCGCGCGAGGCGTTGGCTTGTTGGATGGGATCAGAATATTGGAACGTGGCTTGCTGGTAGAGCTACGCTTAGGGCAAATGTGTGCAACCAGAATAAGAAGACCCTTTTATGCAGGCAAGTGGAACTGTCCTCCTTCCTCCTTATTCCTGCATGCTTAATAAATGGAATAACGTAATGCTATAAATTGTCCCTAAATGTCCCATGTCTTAGTTGCTGATTAATAGAGATGCTTATGCTGAGAATTATTGAAATGAATAAGACATGAACATTGAACTGCTGAATGAATAACACTCGAACTGCTAATGCAATTTGATGCTTGAGAATGAATCGATAACGTCCCTGATGCTTAAGATTGATGAAATGAATGAATTACTTGAATAATGAGATGCTACATGAATGATACATGAGAAAAGAATTAAATATGCTATTGTCCCTATGAAATGAATGAAATGCTACAGGTCCCTTCGAGATAAATGAATGTTGTTGTTCCTCCTTAGAAGGAACGTAATAGGAAATATTGCAATGAAGAAATGAACGAGAAATGATGAGACTTGGGATCGTCGAGATCACTAAGTAGAATGATGAGAATATTGAAAATGATGAGTCGTTGAAAATGACATAGATGAGTTAAATGATATATTGTTGCCTTTAGTTATTTTAATATTTCACCATTTGCTTTATGATCACGATCGAGTCGGACACGCATTCGCATGGTCAGCGACAACTTGTATACAAGGGGGTGACTGCTTCCTCGGACGGTACCCCGGGACGTTAGGGAGACCGGTCCGACCATGGGGGAAGTGTAAACGTACTTTAAGGGTACGTGGTGACGGGACATTCCATTCGGGCTCGCAACCTGGTGGAATGGCGCGCCGATTACCTTTCGAAGTCCTATATGGCAACGTCTGAAAATGGTGCACTAACACCAATGATCATGTAGTCAGGATACATGCTAATGAATGTCTTATGCAGGCAGAGTAAGTATATCTGCTAACCTGTATTTGATGCAGGTATGAGGGAGTCGGCTATCGGTAAGAAATCACTTAAATGTGATAATTCAATATATGTGTTGGTTTAACTTGCGTGCTTACGTTCCAAATAAGTAAATGATGCCGTATGTAGCCTTTCAGTATGAGATCCTGCTTAACATGTTAAATTCAGTATGCTAGAAAGATGCCATGCTATAATCATTGCTCAAACACAACATACATGCTAAGTGATGCTTGAAGTGAGAATTGTCATAACATGTTTAAGATGTTAATGTTAACGATGCCTCAATGATGCCTTTTTATGATAACACCTAGTATGCCTCAATGATGCCTTTGCATGATAACACCAAGAATGTAAAATGATATGTCCACATGAATGCTACTAAGAATATGTTTACATGCTTCACTCTGATTATTGCCCATGAACTGTAAACTGATGCTAGGCCCCAAGTAGAAAGATCATTCTAATAAATGCTTACTTAAATGATCACTTTAATGTTGGTTTATACGAGTGGGTTGGATTCTGCTCGCCAGTACATAGATGATGTGCTGACCCACATTTTCTGGGCAGGTTCTCGTGCTTGGGATATTCTACACACGAAGATTTGGCTTGATTGGTTCCGCGGCGTCGAAGATTTGTTGGGCATACAGAAGCTCTCCTTGCACAAGATGATGTATTCTGTTTATAAAGGGCATAATGTATGAAACATTGTAATCAGTTGTACCAGTGAGATTGTAAGCCAAGTCGGTATATCGAGTCGTAATCCAATGTATCCAAGTATCAAATGTAAGCTGTATAACATTGTTCAGTTGGCTTTCAATGTAAAGTGAGATATGTTTTAAGCATTGTACTTCAACAAGTCTTGTACTCTTCTTCAACTATCAATAAAGAGAATAAAGTTTTGTATATCTCTGTGTGAGCTCAAGTTATCCTTTTATCTCCGCTGCTATAAGAAACTGATGTGTTTCTACTCGATAAGAAAGATTGTCCTCACCAAATTAAATTTGTCTGCTTATGCCGCTGCGATGTGTTCCTATTTGAAGAAAATCGATTATTTACCATCTTTGCCTTGTATAAGTGCAATACCAGGCTTGTACGGCATCACGCCCAAGCGATGACGATCGATTCCAAGAGATAAAATGTATGAATAAATGACTCTACGAATCGGGGCGTGACACTTTACCGCTTTCGAATATGCCATGAAATCGACCCTAAGGAGAATATAGCAAGATCATAAGCTAGGTTGCATGATTCAACATAAATACTAAATGTTGGGTTAGAAAGTAGGTCTTTTCATCAGTACATGCGAGGGCGAACGTACTAATCCCCACCAGCTTTCATGCATGGTGCTGGGAATGGATTGCTCGCGATAGAGCTTTGCTGAACATGTTGAGGCATGGATTGCCGTAGCGTATTGAGGCCTGCGATCGTATTGACGCTCAGACTTGCAACAAAATTGATGTAATCGAGATATAGAAGGCATGATGTATGGAACGGTAAAATCTTTTGTGGATAAGAGAGAATTTGAGTGTGTAGCCAATTTGACAAATTCAGTTGGGCTATTGAAAGCCTTTGTAATTTTAGTTCATTATCAATAATGAGAATTGTTTTGTATACTTTGTTTTCTTCCATTTGCTAATATCAATTCAAAGGTAACCATTTTGAGAACTTGTCATCTTGCCTTGCACGAGCGCAACTCTAGGCTCGTGCGGCATCACACCCCTATGAGGACGATGATTCGGTTGATTCTGGGTCGGGGCATGACAGGCTTGGAGGTTCATCAAACGTGGGTCATTGTGGGCTGATTGGATATACAGTTGATATGTAAAGCGGGGCAACTTCTGGATCTGTTCTCTCAATAATAACCACTATGTCACTTTTAAGCATATTTTGTGCCACAGAGCTGTACTCTAATCTTCCATCCGGAGGATTATGAAGATGGAGCTGGGACTGACCTCTGGCGGGATCTATGGTTAAAGTGCCAATCTCTAACTGAGATACTGGATGACCAGACACACATGAAGGCTGGTAGGGGGTTGACCTGCCAGCATATTATCAGAAATGGAGAGTGGAGACTGAAGGTATACTGTCATACAGTGGAGCTTGGAGAGGCCATTCGCGCGGTTGGGATAGATCCCACTCGGCCAGCAGATTGTTAGACCTGGGATCCGCAAGGGGTTACTGGGGGCACTAGGGAATTTTAGTTCCATAGCTGTTACAAACTTATGCGTCGTACTTTCCCCCTAGCGCAGACTATGAATTCATTTGGTGTAAGGGTCTGGCCCGTAAGATGCAGCTGTGTGTCTACCGGTTGCTTCTTGGTCGGCTACTGACGAGGGACAGACTCATCTCCTTTGGGATCTAGGTGTCCAACCCGAAGTGTGTGCTCTGTGAAGTGGACATTGAGTCTATACGACACTTGTTCTTTGAGTGTGAGGTGTCCTGGTATATCTGTACTGAGCAATGCCGTATAGCGCTGGGAGGATGCGTCACAGGCAGGGAGATTGGAGATATCATCACTGGGATCTAAGAACGCAGAAGGAGAGGGCATGTTTGGTTCAAGACCGCCAGAGTACAGCTTGCGGCTTCTGTCTGGCATGTCTGGAGGGAATGGAACCGTCGCATTTTCGAGGGACTAACCACCCCTCCTATAGAAATTCTATATAATATAGAATTTGATGTAACTGCTATGGTAACCTGAAGGGTGGGTGACCATCCCTGATTGTATGATTGTTTGAGTTGATTTTGGAATAAAATTTACGTTGAACTTGTTTCGTACAATTTTTATTCTCTTATATGTTGAACTTTGTAATTTCTATGTTCATTGAACATATTTCTTCAACTTATTTATTGAATTTACTCCATGCAACTATGGAAAGAGATAGAATATGGACCAAATTCTAATAACTACATGCAATGAACCTGGATAACATTACAAATGAAAAAAAATATTGTATGCACCCTTTCATAAAGCCTTATGTACATGGACAACATTGAAGTACACACACTATAAAAAAAAAGAAGAAATGCAATGAATACATGAAAAGATGCAAAAATTTGAAAGGACACAATGAAGATTCAACGAACAATAAGTGAACTAACATGCTTCGTGCCTCTTCATTTTCTATTTAAAGGCTAACTATTCAAAGATATGTATATCACTTTTTCTTTTCTATCTCTACTTGTAAGAGAGAGAGACTTTGTAATAGAGAGAGAAGAGAGTATGTAAAGAGAAGTTGAAAGTGTTCTTTTGAATGTTCTTTAACTCATCTTTGCTATTGTTCTCCAAGAGTATGTCTAACATATTCTTTTCTAAGGTTCCGGGGAATCCCTAGTAATGTATGTATTTTCTTATCCATGGTTCGCAGTATTGGCCGATATTGATCCGATACGGCTGATACCGATACGGTTTGGCATGTCCAGATCCGATTACCGACCGATACCCGATACTTACCGATACCGACATTGGGAGTCTCTTCTCCGATCAATTTGGCAAAGAAAATTGAATAAAAAGACCAATCAACAAGGGTGTAAAACATAAAAAGGTTATAAAAGCATGTAATAGAAGAAAACTTATCTATCGTATGTAAATCAATTGGTAAGGGTGACTACTAATTCATTTAATTTCAAACTACTAAAAAACAACACTGAAAATATTAAATTTATGCCTAAATGTATAAAATATATATTCTAACATGTTAATAATTATTAATAATTATTTGTTTTTCGATACCAAAACGTCTGATACTCCGATTCGAAACCTCTGATACAACAAATACCGTAGATCCCGATACTCATAGGACACTTCCAAAATAAGTCATATTGGCGACGAATTTAGGGACTTCGAGTAATAACGTCGCTACTTTTTGTGTATTTAGCGGCGTCTATAAAAGATGTCGTTGAACGTCACTATTAGCGACGTAGAGCGACGAGTAGCAACAAGCATTATTGTTTGGAAAGGAGATGTCACGGTCTCGTCGCAAAATGTCGTTATTTTGTTTCATTTAGCGACATTTTTTGATACTTCTGTACGTCGTCGTATCTTTAGTTTACAGCGACGTTTAGCGACGTCCTTTTTTAGACGTCGCTAAAAAGTTTCATACAGGGTGTCGATCGACTTTTCTTTTTTTTTACCCTAAATTTCCCTTCCTGCTCTCTCGTCCCCAAATTTCCCTTCCCCTCTCATCCCTCCGGCGTTCCCCCTCCCTCCGGCGACCCCCTCCCCGAGGCGACCCCCTTCCCCGCAGCGACCCCCATTCCTCCCGCGTCCTCCCTCCACCGTCAATTCCCCTCGTCGACATCGACCCGACCAGTCCCCTCCGTCGCTGCTCCAGCCTCGGCGACCCCAACCCGACTTCGACCAAGACAGGTAAACCCTAACCCTATCTCCCTCCTCCTTACGTGCTGACACAGACACGATACGACACACACGACACGTACACACACAGACATGACACACACGACATTCACAGACACACACAGACACAACACATACGCACACACATACGTACACACATACGCACACACGCTGACACGACACTACACATACGACACGCACACACACATAGACCCGACATAGGGCAGTGAGCATGTTGGCAAGTACCACATTGGTATATGCCATGTGGCATTGCTGTAGCAGCAGCAACTTGCCTTGGCAAGGCTGGCATTGGCTCGGGCTATAAGCCACATGGGCAGGGGTTAGAGAAGTCAGGGGCTTTAGGAGATAGTAGGAATCCTATTTGGAAGCTCGAGTACAGGCAAATGCCTGAGTGAAGTGTGTATATGTCGAGTGTGAGTGTGAGCAGTAGTATAAGTTGGTATCATTATAGTATTTTGGGGAGATGAGAGTGCCTATTTGAGTTAGTGTTGGTACTAGTGAGTAAATGTAGTTTAGGATCAATTAGGATTTTTAGAAATGAATGCGAGTATCCTATCTAAGAGTGTTAGTGTATGTGATTATCGGTTAGTGTTAGGATATAGTATACTGCTTGAATATAAAGCCACAAGACATTTATAAGATCGGATCTCGGGAGATCGATTGAGGATTTTAAGGGATCACGATCCCTTTGTGCAGAACCAATAGAGAAGTCACATTGCAACACTGCTCCTTGAGTACGTGTTCGCATATCAATATACAAATTGTATCAGTTTTCAGAAATGATCAGCATTAGTTTTCAGCCAATATATTAATACAAGTTTATCGTAAGGTATAGATGTGGATAGACTTCAGCAAAAATCTTTCCTTGAAAAATCTAGTAGAAAAATCACAATCGAAGGAAAAAAAAGTGATTAAATGTTGATAAGTCTTAAAGACGTGGAAATTTTTAGAGATATGACTAGCAAAATATCAGTTATATGTTAAAACTTTCTTAGGATACGAAAAACCTAGAGGAAAATGTTCGTAAGTTAGAAAAAGAGAGTACGTTAAGGTCAAGTAAGTATACTAATGTATACACTCATAATGTCGACATTTATCCCAAACTACGAGCCTTTCAATTTAGAGAATCTTCACAATCTGGTATTATCTCCTTGATGTTGACCAAGCTGCTGCGGGATCAGATTTGTTTGACTTTATTTTTTTTACTATTGTTGTTGTTGTTGATGCAAGAAAAAAAAACTTTGGTGCAACATGTGCTTGATATTATCTCCCGGATGTTGTCTTTCATCATCTGGTCAATGCACACGCTGTCTTCATATATTATCGTCTGAACATCAATAATAGAAGAAGATCTACTCGCAGTCTGAATATACTCTACGGCGACTAGCAACCAGAGAGGGGGGGTCAGAGAGGGGGCCTTCTTGTTGAACATATGGCGATACTCGTTTGATACTCATGTGTCTATATGCATCAATTTGGAATATACTCGAATAATGTGTATCTATCTTTGCAGAAATATTGTCAAATGGATATGAATTACTATCTGCGGCATTGTTCGTGGATGTATAATCGTCATCCTGATGACATGTACGGTGTGCAGGATAAATTTATACATAGGGTAGAGCAATTCCTGCAGTTCGCCAAGGCGTTCCCTCAGTACATAGACCGTACCAAAATTAAGTGTCCATGTGTGAGATGTCGTAAGGTAAAATATCATCCAAAAGTGGATGTGATATATCATTTGTACTCGAAAGGTTTTATGCCGAATTACTATCAGTGGACGTCACACGGAGAACTTGTGCCTTTAGCATCGGAGCTGGAGCCTAATTTCCCGTATATGGGATGTCCATGACCACGCTGGTTACGACGAAGGGTGCGTGAATATGGTTTTTGACGTTGCGGGGCCTTGTTTCGATCCAGACAATCATGATGCAGCAGAGGAGGCACCGAATGCCGATGCTGCAAAGTTCATGGAGTTGCTAGAGAATGCAAGGACTCTTTTGTATCCTGGTTGTGATGATCATTCACCGTTGGAGGTGGTTACAAGACTGCTGAGCATCAAGTCCGATTTTAACATGTCTCAAGAATGCTACAATCGAATCATCGAGTTGATTATAGAGATCTTGTCGGTAGGTGCAAAGTTATCTACAGAATTCTACCGGTCTAAGAGGATGGTGAGATCACTCTGGATGGAATACGAGAAAATTGATGCATGTCGCAACGGGTGCATGTTGTACTACAAAGACGACAAAGATGAAGATGTGTGCAGATTTTATGGTGCTGATCGCTATAAGGCAACAAGTTTAAGTAGGACTCCCGGTGCACCGGTGCAAGGAAGCCTACTGATTCGATACACTACTTGCCGTTGATGCCGCGATTGTAGAGGTTGTTTATGGTGAAGGAGACTGCAAAAAATATGAGCTGGCACAGACGAAAACATACCGAAGGAGTGTTGGATCACCCATCTGATAGGGAAGCATGGAAGCACTTTGGTCGAGAGTATCCAGATTTTGCTTCGGATTCGCGTTATGTTAGATTGGGTCTCTCCTCCGACGATTTTATCCCATTTGGACTTTCGGGATCCTAGTATTCGTGTTGGCCTGTGATCGTCACTCCGTACAACCTACCGCCTTGGATGTGTATGAAGACTCCTTATATTTTTCTCACCGTTAGTATCTCGGGTCCGAACAATCCGAAGAGGAACATCGATGTGTATTTACAGCCATTGATAGATGAGTTAAATCAGCTGTGGGAAGTAGGTGACAACACCTATGATGTTTCTAGAAAGCAAAATTTTCAGATGAGGGCCGCACTGATGTGGATCATCAACGACTTTTTGACATATAGAATGTTATCTGGATGGAGCACTCATGGTCGTCTCTCATGTCCATATTTCATGGACCGCACGAAGGCTTTCCGTTTAAAATATAGAGAAAAATCGTGCTTCTTCGATTGTCATCGATAGTTCTTTTCGAAGGACCATCCGTTCTGGAGGAACAGGAATGCATTTCGTGCCGACGTTGTAGAGAAGGCCAATCCACCGCCAAGGTGGATTGGAGGCACGATATGGAAAGAGGTCAAGAATTTTCCAAGTGTTATCGAAGAGCCTATAAAGGGATACAAGTGTGATGAATTTGGCCGCACTCATAATTGGACGAAAAGAAGTATATTCTGGGACCTGCCTTATTGGAGGACCAATCTGATCAGACATAACCTTGATGTCATGCATATCGAAAAGAATATGTTTGACAACATAATCAATACTGTGATGGATGTAAAGGGAAAGCCGAAAGACAATTCCAAGGCCAGGTTGGACTTGGAAGATATATGCAGATGTCCTGCGTTGCATTTGATAAAAGAAGGCAATGGGAAGTATAAGAAGTCTAAGATAATTTTCTCACTAGACAGGGAGGATAAAGTGAGACTTTGTAAGTGGATTCAAGGCCTAAAATTTCTGATGGATACATGTCGATTTAAGAAGATGTGTCGACCCGAAGGAGAACAAACTGACGGGTATGAAGAACCACGACGGTCATGTATTTATGGAGTGGTTAATTCCGATAGCATTTCAGAAATTATTACTGTCGGTCGTTTGGGATCCGTTGACAGAGTTGAGCATATTCTTCAGAGATCTTTATTCTACTAAGTTGCTTATCGATCGTCTAGAAAAGCAAGAGAAGGATATTACAGTAACGATGTGCAAGCTTGAGAGGGTGTTCCCTCCTGGGTTCTTTGACTCCATAGAGTATTTGTCAATTCATCTATCCTACGAGGCACGTGTTGGTGGGCCCGTAGGTTATCTGTGGATGTACCCGTTTGAGTGGCATTTGAACCACCTAAAGAGAAAGGTGAAGGTGGCTAGGACGAAGGCAGGAAAGTGGTTGTGGATTCCTATGACGGAACATTTCTTTCGCCTGGTACGTGTTTTACTGTAATCTATTATTTTAATAAAAGTAGTAATAAAATATTTAATTTCAATGACAAATATTTTATTATAACAGGTAAAGAAGGGTGCAAACCCCAACATGGTGACGGTCTTCCTGGCTACCCATCGGAAGGACGGAAAGCTCATCGATGATCGGGCCATGCAGAGCTTGTAAGTATTACTTTACGTGTCACTAACTTTATTATAACTTAAAAAATATGCAAATATATACATAGACATGGAACAACTAGGTTGGTAGTAAATATTATGCTTATTGAGATGCATACTTTTCTAGGATGAGTATCTTAGGCTAGAGTGTGAGCTTACTAGTACATCTACGGAGGGAGGGACTGGCACTTCCGTGCAGCCCCCTCCGGCTCGGACGATGGACGAGCTCTGAATGATCGCCGTTGGTGGTCTTCAGAGGGGTACGTACTACGGTAGGGGATCCTACGGCGCCTTTGTGGCGACGCAGTCATCCAGAGCCTCCTCTGCGAGTGTGCATTCCCTACATCCCTCAGAGGAGTCGGTCTGAGTGGGAGAACTCTGTCGCCAGCGTACTGAGCTGCGTGACGAGCTGTTGCGGAGGATGGAGCAGTCCTAGTCTCAGCTGCAGACGGACGATGCGGCCCTAACCACACGATTTGATATGCTCGAGCGTACCATTAGGAAGATGGGCAAGAGGACGGATTGTGCCGTTCAGGCGGTATAGGGGACGCAGACAGCCATTGGCAAGCAGGTTTCCAGGTTGGCGGCTGTTATGGTGTCCACCAACTCCAGACTACTGGCCATGGAGCCGACACTTCCTGGTCATGCTTCAGCATCCACACCGACTGCAACGGCTCCACTGCCCCCTCTTCCTCCTACTGATGGGTCGTCGCCGGTGATGCTGACCCCCGAGCAGCATAGGTTCCTGGTGTCCCAGGTGCAGGCACTCCTCCTCCTCCTCCTCCTCCTCCTCATCCTGACCAGGCGTAGTCCTTTATTGGACTTGTTTTCATTTGTTGTGTTGGTGGCCCGTTGTTGGGTCTTTATGTATTTGTTGGTTTATGTATTTATTTTTATCCCAGGTATGACTATTTGTGTTATGTTATGTTGAATATTATTGGGCACACTTTTTATAGCCGTTTGGTAGTGGATTTGTATCCACCCGGCTATTTCTTGTCTTTTTGACCGTTCGATTCTATTTATTTGATTATTGGTAGTGCATTATTATTATTTCTCTCTATATTGGTTTATCGGTGTTAAGTGTTCCACCGAAAGGGTTGGCAAACCCAGGGAATTATACGGTGGGTTGCTCCGGGTCTATTATTTGCAAACTAAAACTCTAAATGCAGGTACAATATTTTTAATGTAACTGTTATTTATGTGAAATGCATACTGCCTGCTTTTTTTTATAATTTTTTTGGAATTAGCGACGTTCAGCGACGGTCATCGATGCACACTTACGTCGCTAGAACGTCGCAAACCTGAGAACCAAACGTCGCTAATCGTCGTAGAACGTCGCAGATGCGTTGACGTGGCAAACTGTACATTTCGAAGTAAGGTGTCCATGCTAGCTTTTCTCTGAAAAAGTAAGTCTACTACCGATATCGCCGATACCAATACTCATAGGAATAGTCCGATACCGATTCTCATACCTATATGTTGTTTCTCAAGCAGTTTATAGCTGCAAATACGTAAGTGCAACATGAAAATCTCATATGTTAAATATGTTACCTAAGAGCATCATTAGTAAGGACAATTCATTACTAAGGGCAAATTTTCCCCAACCTCATATAAAAAAGGTGTCTATCGAGGTATAATTGTACTTGTAGAAGTTCATGATGGCAACTGTCCAACATCGACCCTTTCGGTCTATAAGAGTTACTTCACTCAGTTTGTCAAGACAAGTAAACTTTTTAAATGTTGACGGTATATATACCGTCAATATTTGGTTTTGCCTTGTAGCTACAGGAAGTTGCATGCATTTTGCCTTATAACTTGGCCTTTGGCCTGTACTTGAGCAGTGTAGACTTCCAGGTTAGGATGTTAGTTCATGATTAGCATTGTTTAGATATTAGTTTCAGTTAAAGGGTTATTTTACATTAGGATATTAGTTTATGTTAGAAGGAATATGAGAGTTAGTAGATGTTAAAGTAGGATATTAATTTATTAGTTAGGATAGATAGTTTGAGTTAGGATACTGCTCAAGCACAGGCCAAAGGGTCGATATTGGATATTAATTTAAAAAATTTTACTTGTCTTGACAAACTTAGTGAAGTAACTCTTATAGACCCAAATGGTCGATATTGGACAGTTGGTATCGTGTACTCCTACAAGTACAATTATACCTCAACAGACACCTTTTTTACAAGAGGTTGGAGAGAAATTGGGATGAGTATTAGAATTGGTATCGGATTAGTATCGACCGTATCGGATTAGTATCGGTCGTATGTACTTAGTGTCGTGTACTCCTACAAGCACAATTATACTTCGATCGTATGTACTTGGTATCGATCGTATCGAATTTGTATCGGTCTATCGGATACGACACTTTGACACAAGAAAGTTGTTTTAGTCCCAACACAGTTGTTTTTGTTTCTTCCTTCAAATTCTTTGTTTGTAATATGTGGAATGAATGAACAGTTTATGTTGATCCTTGTTGTTGGAATAGGATTCAACTTGGCACTCGTCTCTAAATAGACCCCTAGTGTGAGTAATAGTGAAGAAGTGTCAATGAGTGAAATGTCACCAATAATCTCAGTTTTCTCTAAACTGTCACTCTCTACTGACCTCTATCTAAATTGCGCACCCATATCTAAACTGTCTTAACATTCATTCACTGACTGTAATGTACATGTATCTATCTTACAGAATTATCCTCAATTGGATGTGGATATGAATTACTACTTACGGAATCGTTCGTGGATGTACAACCGTCATCCTGATGACATGTACGGTGTGCGGAATGAATTCGTAGAGGGTGTACAGCAGTTCCTGCAGTTTGCCAAGGCGTTCTCTCAGTATATAGACGATACCAAAATTAAGTGTCCTTGTATGAGATGTCGCAACTTAAAATATCATCCAGAAGTGGAAGTCACGTATCATTTATACTCGAAGGGTTTTACGCCGAATTACTATCAGTGGAGCACGCACGAAGAACTTGTGTCTTTAGCATAGGAGTATGGGCCTTATATGGATGTCCACAACAATGCTGCTTACGACGATGGGTTGGTGAACATGATTTTTGACGCGACGGGGCCTAGTTTCGATCCGGACGATCATGATGCACCTGTGGAGGCACCGAACACCGATGCTGCACAGTTTATGGAGTTGCTGGAGAATGCAAGAACTCCGTTATATCCTGGTTGTGAGGATCATTCACCGTTGGATGTGGTTACAAGATTGTTGAGCATCAAGTCTGACTTTAACATGTCGTAAGATTGCTACAACCGTCTTATGGAGTTGCTTATAGAAATATTGCCTGAGGGAGCTAAGTTGCCTAAAGACTTCTACTGGTCTAAGAGGATGGTGAGATCGCTCTGGATGGGATACGAGAAAATCGATACATGTCACAACGGGTGCATGTTGTACTACAAAGACGACAAAGATGAAGACGCCTGCAGATTTTGTGGTGCCGATCGCTACAAGGGCAGTGGTAGAGGAAAGTCTGTCGGTGCCAGGAAACCTATCAATTTGATGTACTACTTTTCGTTGACGCCGCGGTTGCAGCAGTTATTTATGGTAAAGGAAACTGCAGAAAATATGAGTTGGCATAAGCGGGAATAGACCGAAGGAGTGTTGGATCACCCATCTGATGGAGAAGCATGGAAGCACTTTGATCGAGAGTATCCAGATTTTGCTTCTGATTTGCGTAATATCAGATTGGGTCTCTGCACCGACGGTTTTATCCCATTCGGACTTTCGGGATCCCAGTATTCGTGTTGGCCTGTGATCGTTACTCCGTACAATCTACCGTCTTGGATGTGCATGAATACTCCATATATGTTCCTCACCGTTATTATCCCAGGTCCGAACAATCCGAAAAGGAATATCGATGTGTATTTACAGCCATTGATTGATGAGTTGAATCAGCTGTGGGAAGTAGGTTCTAACATGTACGATGTATCTAGAAAACAAAATTTTAAGATGCGGACAGCACTTATGCGGACCATCAACGACTTTTTGGCCTATGGTATGTTATCTAGATGGAGTACGCATGGTCGTCTTTCATGTCCGTATTGCATGGACCGCACTAAGGCTTTTCGTTTGAAACACGGAGGCAAACCGTGCTTCTTCGATTGTCATCGACAATTCTTGCCGAAGGATCATCCGTACCGGAGGAACATGAAGGTTTCTCGTGCTGGCATTGTGGAGAAGGCTAATCCTCCACCAAGGTGGCCCGGATACACGATATGGGAAGAGGTAAAAGATTTACCAAGAGCTATTGAAGAGCCTGCTACGGGCTGCAAGTGTGACGGATTTGGTCGCACTCATAACTGGACGAAGAGGAGTATATTTTAGGATCTGCCATATTGGAGCACCAATCTGATTAGACATAACCTTGATGTCATACATATCGAGAAGAATGTGTTTGACAACATAATTAATACTGTAATGGACGTAAAGGGAAAGACGAAAGACAATCCAAAGGCTATATTGGACTTCGAAGAAATATGTAGACGTCCTGCATTACATTTGAGAGAGGACGGGAATGGGAAGTTGAAGCAGCCTAAGGCAATTTTCACTGGAGAAGGAGGATAAAGTGAGACTTGTAGGTGGATTCAATGTCTGAAATTTCCAGACGGGTATGTTTTGAACTTGAGAAGATGCTTCGACCTCAAGGAGAACAAACTGACAGGTATGAAGAGCCATGATTGTCACGTATTCATGGAGAGGTTAATTTCGATTGCATTTCGGGAATTCTTACCCCTGGTTGTTTGGGATCCATTGATCGAGTTTAGCATATTCTTTAGATATCTTTATTCTAGTAAGTTGCTCATCGATCATCTTAAAAAAGCAGGAGAACGATATTGTGGTAACACTGTGCAAGCTCGAGAAGGTATTTTCTCCTGGATTCTTTGACTCCATGGAGCATTTGCCAATTCATATTTCCTACGAGGCACATGTTGGCGGGCCCGTCGGTTATCGGTGGATGTACCCGTTTGAGCGGCATTTGAACCACCTAAAGAGGAAGGTGAAAAACAAGGCTCGGGTCGAGGGTTCTATTTATGAAGCATATATTCTCGAAGAGATTACAAACTTCTGCTCGACGTATTTCAAACCTCATATTGCTACGAATAGAACGAGGGCTCCGAGAAACGACGACGGTTATCAAGAATCTAATGATGGAGTACTGAAAATATTCAATACGTCCGAAAAGCCTTCGGAGAAAATGAAGAAGAGATATTTGAATGACGAAGAGCTAAGGGCTGCTCAGTTGTATGTATTACTCAATTACGACGAGGATGAAGTGGAGAATCTAGAGGGATAAGTAATTAATGATGAGTTTACGTCATCTCAATGTAATAGTATAAGCTAATATTATTGTACTAATCGGCGGTTGCTTCGTTATTTTTCAGCACATATAATGCTGAGTTGAGGTTTGTTAGACCCTACCTAACAGACGAAGCATTAGAACAAGAAATGAGACGTCATTTTCCCTCTTGGTTGAGCGAATATGTAAGCAGTCCGGTAATTACTGGCCTATTTTAATGCAACTGAGCAATAAATAACTTACTATCTCTTCTTTGGTATTCAGGTCGATCATCTAATTTCATCTGAGATTGAATTAATTAGAACTCTTGCCAAGGGACCAATTACTTTTGTTAAAATATGGCCAAGTTACTGTGTCAATGGCTTTCGGTTCAAGTCGACAAATACTCCGATCAGAGACAGCTTCCTGGATCTTGATTCCACGAAAAATAGTTATTTCTGTATCAAATCTTTGAACTACAAAGACATCGATCCAGGAAATGATTTCTTTGGCATCTTGCGAAAGATTGTGGAGTTGACGTATAATTATGGCAGAGAATCTGCAAAGATCGTGTTGTTCAAGTATGAATGGTTTGATCCGACTGAAAATCAAGGTTGGAAAATTGACAAGCATGGTCTTGTGGATATAAACTACAAGCGTATATATCAAGGCTACGAAACATTTGTCCTAGCAACTCAAGCTCAGCTTGTGTACTTCACAGATTATCCGAGACGGAAAGCAACGAAGTCTGACTGGTGGGCAGTATGCAAGACTAAAGCTAGAGATACTTTTGATGTTGACGAAAAAGCTTATCAGGAGGACGAGCTACCTCTTGTAACCAATATTATTGATGTGGACTCCACGAAAGTTACGCATTACACGACACATAACGTAGAAGTTGTAGAATTATCCGAAGAGGAAGACGAAGCCGACGAAGGCGAAGATGAAAGTGAAGATGAGGAGGAAGATAAGGTCGAGGAAGACGAACAAGATGATTATTCTGAAGATGATTGAGAGAGATGTACTTTCATTTTCTTATTATGTAGAGTTGGTTATTATCTAGTCTTGGTTATTATCTGAATGTATCTGGACTTAGATGTTTCTTGTAGAATGTACTATCTGAACTTATATGTTTCTTGTAAAATATACTATCTGGACTTAGATATTTCTTGTAAAATGTATCATCATATGTTGTCTTGATTATTATCTTATCTTTGTTGCACTTTTATATTTCTAGTCTCTATTATTTGTTGTCTTTGTTGTATCTCATCATATGTTGTTATCAGGCATGACAGGTCATCGCGGATCGTTCTATATTTCCGACATGGGGCACATGGTACTGATACTGGCAGAGGACAGGGTACTCCTTCGGTACCTACTGGTGGTACTGCTAGAGGACAGATTTCTTCTTCGGTACCTCCTACTGGTACTAGCTCTGGATCCTCGTCGCCCAGTACTTTTGTGTATAGGACAGTAGCTCCGTCCGCCACGATGCTACGTGGCATATCTCCTGGGACGAGTAGTTCCAATCCTGAGATTGCTCCCGAGAGTAGCGTTCCTCCTGCTGATACGACGATGGAGGCAGATGAGCAGATGGAGGAGGCTGCGTCGACGGCCAACCAGTATCAGGCAGATGATGCCTGCGCACCTCCAGAGGAGACGAGGACAGAGATCTGGGCTGACGGTACAAAGTAAGTATTTCGGTTTATCATTTTTTTCTGTGTTTATCATAAATTAACTTTTCTCATGAATATAATATGTCTCTATAAATATCGTCCCCCATCGGTACAGAGACGCCTAGGCCAGCTCCTGAGGCAAAATTATGGTGGTCCTTGGATAAACTACTTGGATGCTCCGGACGATAGGAAGGCCTACTGGTTTGCGCGCTTCAAGGTTAAAATAGATTTGCTTTTAACATGAATTATTTGATTTATGCATATTATATATTACTAAAAAATATTTGGTTTGCGTACTCTTCTAGGATATATTTTTCTATCCACCGCACCGGGCCGAGCTGATCGAGGGGATGTTTCCTGCTGTCGCTGCTAAGCTGATCCGCGACGCTATTAATGATCAGAAGGCTCGTGATCGTGCCGGAAAGTCGGTCCAAGGTTGGATCACCGCTGATCAGTGGGATGCGATGAAGGTTATATTCAACGAGCCAAGGTAGAAGGAAAAGTCCGAGAAGGCCAAGACGGCTAGGCAGCATGCCTCGAAGTGGTGCGGTGGGTCGATTCCGATGACGAAATATTTTTGTCGTCTGGTATGTATTTTTATTTCGAAAATATTATTTTCATACAAATTCGATAAATTATTACTAAGATAATATATTTAATTACAGGTAAGGAAGGTCGGTAACGCCGACATGGTGACCGTCTTCCTGGCCACCCATCGGAAGGACGAAGGCCTTATTGACGAGAGGGCTGAGGTTGCCTATGTAAGTATTACAATACTATTTGTTAATTATAATACTTCGTGTTAATTTTAATATAACTTAGTAAATATACATGCAAATAAATATTCATGTAGTTAGTAATAATAAGTACATTAATTAGAGATTAGAAATCATAGAATATCCATACTTTTTAGGCCGAGTATCAGAGGCTTCGGGACCGGGCGACTGCTAGTGCACCTACTGCGGGAGAGGCCGATACTTCCTCGTAGCCCACTCAAGCTCCGTCGGCGGACGAGCTGTAGATGACCGCCGCCGGTGGCCTCCGTAGGGGTACGTACTACGGTACGGAATCCTATGGCCCCCTAGTTGCGAGCCAGTCCTCTAGGATATTCCCTGCTAGTGTGCATGGTCCATAGCCGTCCCAGGAGTTTGCCCGAGTCCACTAGAAGATGGAGTCTCTCCGGGACGAGCTGCTACGACGGATTCAGGACCTGTCTCAGCACCAGTCGGATGAGCCTGCACTTATAGCACAATTGGATGCGCTCGACCGCAACATTATGGAGCAACGGAATGTGACTGAGCGGACAGAGCGGACAATGAGTTGGATATTGGTTTATATATGTTGTGTGGACTTTGGTTATTTTATGTTGTTATTCGTTTCATTTGGATGTTAATTTACCGGTGTTGAGTGTTCCATCGAAGGGGTCGACGAACCCAGGGATAAAATGTGCTTGTGTATTATGTTTCAGATTAAATTGCAGGGAGAAAATAATTCTGTGGAGAAAACTGCATACTGCAATTTATTTATTTATTATTTTTTTTTTCAAATTTAGCGACGTCTACCGACGTTTACCGACGCTTTCCGACGGCACATTGCGTCGATAGACGTCGCTAAACTGGCATATATTGCCAGGATACCGACGTATAGCGACGTCATTTTCGTCGGTATGCGTCGGTAACCGTCGGTAACTTTTCCAGAATTTTACCTCATTTTTTCAGGATATACCGACGTATATCGACATCACAAAACGTCGTTAATATTCCCCATGATATACCGACGCAGTGCGACATCGTAAATGTCGGTAATTTTTCCAGAAAATACCGACGTATAGCGACATCCTAAACGTCGCTACTTCATCGACGAAACGACGGTAAACGTCGGTATATTACCGACGTAGCTCTGCGTTGGTAAACGTCAGTGTTGGCGACGATCAGCGACGTCTTTCCAAACATCGACTAAGGTTTCCGAGACAAGAGGAAGACGTCGCTAAATACGTCGCTAAACTGGTTTAGCGACGTCTTTAGGCGTCGCTAAAATGACTTATTCTGATAGTAACGTGAGTTCTTGGAATCGACCAATACATACGAAAAATAAAAATTATGAGCTAAGACATAATTTGAATGTTTTTGTTGCTCTTTAAAAATTGTAAGTAGCTGCTTTTAAAAACTGTCCAAGAAATAATTAAATTTTTATTTTTTTCGTAATAAGTTAGAATCACCATGCAACTTTTTCTTTTGCTTTCCGACAAAATAAACCAAAACAAATGCAAATAATATTATGAATTGTGGCAAGGGTTTACATGAGTGGATTTTATTGTTTCCTTCTCTCTAGAATTATAGTGACGTAGCTTTTTTTCCTTCCAACAGATTCATGAAGGCACTTGTTAAATAATAATAATTCTAGTTTGACATGGATGCAATGAAGTAGTGAATAATTAATTAAAATTTTGAGCAGTATTTGATATAATATATGAATATATTCATTATCAAAATTGATAGGTAGTTAAAAAAATACTAAAAATTATAGACAATAATTAAAAAAAGAAGTTAAAGGAGTCTTAACAAAAATTTAACATGTGTCTAAGGACGTTTGGAAAACCTTCTATACAGATCCTTTGTTAGTCATGAGCGGGGGGGGGGGGGGGGGGGGGGGGGGGGGGTAACTCTCGTCAAGTTCTGGATAAAAAACGTGTAAAACATGTGATTATGGGACCAAACAAGAGCACTGCTTATTTTTCGTTCCATTCATTATTATTTGTCAACTTGTATGGACCAAGCAAGAGCATTGCTTCTTCTTCGTTCCATTCATTATTATTTGTCAACTTGTATTATTAAAAGTTATATTTTAATAATTGCTCAACATTATAATACTACTTTTAGTTGCAAATTATTTTTTATATATCACGGACCTGCCTATGCTTCTGTCGGCAAAGCTGCCATAGAACCAAGAAAAACACGCAACTAAATGGGCAAAATTGTAGTTTCTTGATGTAAGTGGTCCTACTAACGTCAAGATTTCGGAAATCTAGAGCATTAATGAGTTAGTGTTGGGCACAAAAGTTTTATAATTCAAAATTTTCTATATACAATAATAAAATTTAAGTAAATTAATTTTAAAGAAAAAAAAATTGGCAATTCTTTTTAAACAAAAATATTTTGTGGCTAGCCAGACTGCCAAAATTTTGACAATTTCGTCTGTTTGACTAGTGGATTTTTTGTTGGCCATTAATCCTAATGGTCAGCACACGACCGCTACATTGGCTCCTATATATAGGAGGGGTATAAGAGAATGAGGAAGAGAATAGAATAGAGAAGAGATATAAGGGAGGAGAATAGAAGAAACATATCTAAAAGAATAGGAGAAAGAGGAGGAATATGAGAAGGGAGGAGGAGGAATAACAACAATAACTAATAGTAAGACTAATATCCGTAGTTCATGATATGAGCTCTACTGTAGTTCATGATATCATTCCTGAATGTATTTCTACTAATATCCGTAGTGATATTGCCTCTTGTAATTCTCTAACATTTCAATGAATGCATTGCCTTTGATTCAAAAAAACTAATAGTAACACTAAATTTATTTAATTAATTAAATTACTTATGTTTAATTAGTTACTTAATTTTATATTTATTTATTTAATTTAATAATCTATATATAATCCTAAAGCCTAACCATGTAGCCCTAAAATCCTAATCGTAAGCCTAACTCTAACCCTAAAATTTGAACCCTAACACTAACCTTAACCTTAGTTCTAATCATAAACCTAACCCTAATCCCAACAATAAACCTAACATATAACCAACTTACCTTTTGAAATGATGGGAAGAATGGGAAGCCTACGACCTTTGATAAAATTAAGGCTTTGACCTTATGGATTTCATATACCATCTTATGCATGATATGTCAGACGACTTTCAGTCCAGAGTAAGAGAATTGTGGATGCCATTGCTCATCGTCGGAGTCATATACTTGTTTAGATGATCGGGATTCTTCTTTCCCGAAGATGGTAGGGGCTCGTCCCCTTTCTATTGCCAGGACTACAAAGAAAGAGCCCTCGTTAGAAGGTCGAGCATGTAGGTAAGTGCAGCGAGTGAAAGGGGTATAGAGTCGAGAATGGTCGAACATCACTTTCAGAATTATCAAAAAATTTGAGGTAATCAAAGCTAAGGTCTTCATTAAGCACCCATTCCCAACTAAATGATGAGATGCCATCGCTGTCCCTAGATACCTCATTTGTAAATTTTTGGAAGGCAACATCACTTCCTTCCATGGTGGTACCATCAAGGTCCAAAATAAAGGTTTCATTATTAGTGATGAGGTCGTCATTGCTAGGTTCATCCAGGTTTAGATAGTAAGTCTTGTTGATGTTTTTGCCTTTGAACTAGAAAAGATAGTCCCATATCGGCTACACCAAATGGTGAGTATCTCAATATAATGCATTGCTTGTGTTGAGGTGTGCACATGAGGTGTAGTGGGTCACAAGTTTGTGCCATGTGGGAGTATTTTCCTAGAAGGAAAAATGATTAAATCCAACAAGGATGCAAGTTGATTTTTGTTGTGCGGACTCGGACTCGGATACACTTCTATGCTGATTGTGGGATGATCTAAAATATCAAACTCTATTTTTGATTATTGGTATTTTAGTCCCACATCGGATATGAGAAGAGGTGAAGTCTCAACTCCACTCTATAAATAGAGCCCCTTGGCCTCCGTTGAAAGATGCACCAAGAAGAGAGTTAAGGGAGTCTGTAAAGTCCAGGAAGCCCGTTTAAGTCTCAAATATTGACTTACGAGCATTCCAAAAGTTTTTCGTGAACTTGCTGGTTCCTGGAAGCAGTTCGTGTTGGGACGAATCTTGCTTTGAGCAACGGTAATCTTAATCACCCCAGCAAGAACCTTTCCTCTTCTTCTTTCTTCTTTCTTCTCCTTCATCTGAGTTGTAACTCAATTCTGTCCGTCAGCAACTGCAATTGCGAGGAAGAACGTGAGATTACTTTCTGATTATTTTTGCTTTTGTAATCAGATTTATATTATAGTGTTCCTCTTGGATCTCGAGAATAATCAGAAGGTAAACGTTTGTTGAACCTCTAATCTCGACATCGAGTCTACCATCTTTGATCAAGCCCCGGGACTAACAATCTCAAAGCAAGATTCTTGTAGATGGAGAACTCCCGTGCTATTCGATGGAGAACATTTCCAAATCTGGAAGAGAAAGGTCACCCTTAATCTTCAACTCGTGGACGTAAACCATGTGTTGATTGAGGATGAACCGACGATTCTAGAAGGAGGAACTGTCGATGATATTGCTGCTGCACTCGTCAAGTAGAGCAAATGGAAGAGAAAAAATAGCATATGTAAACTGCTGATTCTCAATTCTATTAAAAACTCTCTGGTAGAGTCATATTCTAAGAAGGTGAAGGCTAAAGAGATCTGGGATTCTTTGGGGAAGCTATATGAAGATGATGAGAACATATCCAAAATCTTCATCGTCGAGAAGTAGCACAAGTGGCTCTTCGAAGATGAGATGGCGATGCTACCTCAAGTAAAGGAATTCCTGAAGTTGCGCAAGAAGTTAGATGACGAGATGATGCCCCTCGTCGACAAGTTTGTCGTTGGAGGGATAGTCTCGAAACTTTCTGCTGGTTGGAGCAACTTATATGCTAGAATGCATCGGAAGAAGATGAACATTAGCTTAGAAGATCTTCTACAAGAGATCCACGTTGAGGACGAAATGCGATCTCAACAGAAGATGGACTCTCTGTCCAAACAAGTGGCTAAGGCCAACTTGGTGCAGACAAGAGAGTTCAAGGGGAAGCAGGTGGCTTCTCATCACAAGAAGAATGACTCCACTAATCTAAAAGTGAACGGTCCTTCGTTCAAGCAACAGAAGTCCAAGTCCCACGTGACTTGCTTCAACTGTGACAAGAATGGCCACTACATGAGTGAATGCAAATCCAAGCCCAAACCAAAATAACAAGTATAGATAAATTTGGTTATTTTGATTACTTAACTTGGTTGCTAGTGTTGCACAGGTTGAGTTATCTAGCGTGGTAGCTGACTAGTGGTCTGACACTAGTGCATCTGACCATGTGTGCTCTCAAAGGAGCTGTTCACCAAAGACGAGCCATGTTATGACGAAGGTCTCGATGGCGAACATATATCTAGCAGAAGTTCTGAAGATCGAGACAGTGGTTATTAACCATCGACAATGACACTGGAATGCATGTTGCACGTACCAGAGATTTTTTGGCGATCTGATCTCAGAAAGTCTGTTATCTGATACAGACTTGAAAGATGGACATTCGTACTAGCCAGATGGTAATTTTTGGCGAGGAACATGCTTCGAAAAGATGTTAGGTACTGAAGGAATGTTCAAACTTCTGCTGATGGCGATGAAGTTACTTCATTGAGTGGACTGAGTGTTGTTCTATGACAGAAGTAGACTCAAGAAGTCCTATCGGGACCTTATCTTCGGAATGTGGGGGTAAGGAGGTGGAGGAGTTTAAGGTCTGTGCAAATACAAGACTATTGGGAAGCTGCTCAAACGATTGAACTAAAGTACTGATCATCTAGAGTTAGTACACTCAGATATCTGTGACTTTTATCAATTCTCCATAGAGGCCAGTTCGAAGTAGTTCTCGAAGTGCACGTTCGCATGACTTCTCAAGTAGAAGGATGCAGCATTCGAGTAGTTAAGAGACTTCAGGGCTGAAGCTGAATGTTAAACCGATCTACAAATACTCAGAAGTGATCGAGATGTAGCGTATAGGTCTCATGAATTCGCATCGTTCTACAAAGAACATAGAATCATCAATGAGACTACTACTCCGTATTCTCCTCAATCTAATGGGATAGCAGAGAGGAAGAACAGAACGTTGACAGAAATGATGAACACAATGCTGCTAACTACGGGTCTTCCTAAATGCTAATGGAGAGAAGCTGTATTGACGACCACTTTTATTCTAAATACAGTGCCGTATGCAAATTCGGACGTAACTCCTCATGAACACTGGTTCAAAGTCAGACCTAACTTGAATGTCATTCGAGTGTGGGGGTCTCTGGCTTATGTGAAGCTCCCAGATTTGAAGATTCAGAAGATGGGGACTAGGACTACGAAGATGATCTTCTTGGGGTATGCCGAGAAGAGTGATGCTCAGAGATTTCTTGATATTGAGTCAAATCATATCATCGAATCTCGTGAAAATAATTTGCAAGGCACAAGAATATTATTCTTACGGATAAACTGGAGAACAATAAGGGTGTACAAGAAACTGAAGTTTCCAATAAAGAAGTAGTCCAAGAAGATGTTGTTGAAACAACGGTTGAACCAGAACTCGCTGAGCCGTCGTCGAAGCGAGTGAGGAGGCCGAAGAACTTCGGAGATGACTTCATCACCTATCATGTGAAAGCAGATCCGCTTACCTATGATGAGGCGATGAAGACCAGAGATGATGTTTTCTGGAAGGAGACGATTGACAATGAAATTGATTCCATTACCTCAAATAAAACTTGGGTGTTGGTTGATCTTCCTAAAGGAGCGAAACTCATCGGATGCAAATGGATCTTCAAGAAGAAGATGAAAGCAGATGGAACTATTGACAAGTTCAAGGCCAGGTTGGTGGCCAAGGGGTTTTTTCAGAAGCGGGGGATCGACTACTTTGACATGTATGCTCCAGTAGCCCGGATGACCACCATCAGAATGTTGATTGCTCTCGCAGCGATATATAAGATGGTGATACATCAGATGGATGTGAAAACGGTATTCCTGAATGGCACGCTAACCGAAGAGATCTACATACAACAACCAGAAGGGTTTATCATCAAAGGTCTTGAAGACAAAGTCTGCAAGTTGGTGAAATCTATGTACGGTTTAAAGCAAGCTCCCAAAATATGGCATGAGAAGTTTGACAAAGTCATAAGATCAAATGGCTACAGGGTAAGTGAAACAGACAAGTGTGTCTATATAAAGTTTGCTGACGGAAGAGGAGTCATCGTTTGTCTATACGTGGACGACATGCTAATCCTAGGTATGGATATAAGCTGTGTCACGGAGACAAAGAAGTTTCTCTCGACGAAGTTCAGTATAAAGGACTTGGAGGATGCTGATGTTATCTTGGGACTCAAGATCATCCGAACAGACACTGGACTAGCGCTGTCACAGTCTTATTATGTTGAAAAGATGATCACTCGTTACGAATATCAGGATCTTCCAGGGATCGATATGTCGTACAAGTGTGATCTGAAACTGAAGCCTAATTCAAGGAAAAGCGTCAGGCAGCTGGAGTATGCAAGCGTAATCGGGAGTTTGATGTATGCTACTACTGCTGTAAGGCCTGACATAGCTTTCGCTGTGGGAATGCTGAGTTATTTCACGAGCAACCCAGGCATTGAGCACTGGAAAGCTGTAAAACGGGTTATAAGATATCTCAAGAAGACTCAGACATATACACTACAGTGGAGATCCGCCGGTAGTGGAAGGCTTCAGTGATGCGAGTTGGTGCTCAGAAGTGGAGAGCGAGAGGTCCACAGGTGGATATATTTTCACAATGGATGGAGCTGCTATATCGTGAAAATTGAAGAAGCAGACTATGCTCTCGCGGTCATCCATGGAATCTGAGTTCTTTGCACTTGTTACCGCAACAGAGGAAGCAGATGGCTTTGGGAGCTCATGTATAATTTTTCAGTGGTTGGAGCACAAATATCGTCGATACCGATATACTTTGACAATCAGACGACTGCGGTGGTGGCATCAAATAACCTCTTCAACGAGAAGAAGAGGACTATGTGGTTGAAGTACAGGGCAGTACACGATCTCATCAAGAGGGGTGTTATTGCAGTGATTGATGTTCAGAGTCAGAAAAACCTGGCGGATCCTTTCACCAAGGGCCTCAAGCGCCAGCTGGTCGATGACACAGCTTGTAAAATAGACTTGTAGGCATTATGATATTGTGTTATTACAATCCTACCATAAAGTTTTATGCTATTAGTTCAAAAAAAATCTACTAGGCATCTAGCTTTTGGTTCAAGGGAGGACTATTAACCAACAGAATATCAGAAACGGTGGGTACTTGTCCTCTGTGACATGGAGAGGTTACGGATCTCCAACCACTGTTGTCTACTATATGTTCTCTACGGAGAACGGATCCTGTGGGAAGGTTGGCTTAAATGCCTTAATGAGTTCCCAGACAGAGTGGATGCCTGGAGTGCTTTATAGGAAGCATGGTAGTGCAGCACTACAAGGAGTGTAACTCCATGCTACAGTGAGGTGACTTCACCATGGGGTTCCCAGGTAGGGGTAATGCCTCGACTTTGCAAGCCAAGTCACAGCGGAGTAGCACCGCAAATAGGTAGGTAGCCTAATGTTGTATGATAATCGTAATAAAGAGAGGTAGACAGCACTAAAAAGAGGACGACGTCCTTATGTTACAGTGGCATGACACCCCGAAGAGGTACCAGGTAGGGTAAAGCCTCGGCTTTGTGAGCCATGTCATAGCGGCGTAACACTGCACGGAAGCGCAAGGCTTCATGCTGGGTAGTTTGGCACTACAAAGAGGCCTGTGACCTCATGCTACAGTAGTATGACACTACGATGAGGTACCAAGGTGGGGTAAAGCCTCGGCTTTAAGCCATGTCATAGCGGCGTAGCACCGCAAAGAAGCGCAATGCTTCATGCCATGACTCTTTATAAAGAACTCACCTATAGTGTATGGACAGAGATATCAGGCCGTCACTTGAGGGTAAACTTGTAGACGCCCAAAAATTATACACTGAAACCAGGCTGGCACAAGGCCTTCAATGTACAGCCAAAAGCACAGTTGATGTCATTATGTGAGTAGGAAGAATTACAGTTATGGTACAGAATTCAAGGCTTAGTCCATTCTTTGTATCATGCTGTTATTTTGTCACGACCCGATCCTAACTTGTTGGGTCGAACCGGATCATGCCCAGCCTGTACCGTTGTAAAACGGCGGCAGTAAGCTATTTTATTGCAGGTAATCACAACAACATCTAAATATTTGTCACAACATTTATATACGAGAATTTTAAAACTTTATTCAATATTTGAATAAATACAACTGGAAAGTAAAAGTGCTGAAAGGAAATACTGAATTCAAGTCTACAAAAAAAATTCCAATAAAAGAAACTCGAATTAAAACGACATCTAGCTAGAATGGCTGTCTCGTCAGCCTCAGGATCTGCGTCCTCCAAGGGGTCTCCGGGAACACAGCAGAATATGGTACTGGGTCATAGTAGCTATTGTGCTATAGCTCAGCAATCATCAGTGACATCTAAAATATTGGGTCTCCAGTCCGGAGGGAGCAAGTACGAGTATATATCCAACATTTCAAATAATAATAGAAATTTGTAATTTTAAATAATTTGAAATACAATATTTTTCTACAATTCTACACGGTAGAAAACAATATGATTTGAGTAGATAATGACTATGACCGGCTTGGGTTGTACACTTGTATCCTAGCGATACGATATGGCTTATCCCCGTGTGTAAGAGGGGTAAGCTAATACATTCATTAATTATTTGGGGTATTGGTCATAGACACTACACTACTTCCCCAATATCTCGCAGTCAATCAATCAATACTCTAGGAGAGAGTTCCGTGTAACAATGTGGTTTAAACATGCAAGATAACAATTACTAATTAAAATGCAGAATAATATAACCGTAACTTGCCTCGATTTGTAAGACTGGAGTAGGGGCAAGTTGGTATCGAGGAGAAAGTCAAGTTCGTCTTCGAGATCCTACAGTTGGAGAACTTGACTTAGAACCAATATTGTAGCCATTCTAGGTGTGCTAGTTACAATCTATAGTAGTAGTGTCCTAGTCAGATTTTTAAGTTTTTAATTTTTCTACCGGAAAACGTCTAACATCGCAATTCTATGTTCGTTTATTATTTATTTAAAATAAGCCGGTTATTGATTAATTGAAAAAATGGCAATTACCGGTTAATTTGGCAAAACTTGTATTTTGTAATATTATATATAAACTACTATTTTTCTTTTAAATGAGAAAACGTAAATTCTTGTTAAGTTACAAACTTACAATTTTACTAATTTATTTACTGTGAGAAAACCTTATTAATTTTTTATATTAAAATAAATACTCATTTTAATAATCGACGCGTTTAAAGCCAAAACAATAACTCAAAAATCAAGAAAAAGCTACACTACACAATACAGGGTCGCAGCAAAGAAAATAGAAAACTGGGCTTATGCCCTTACATGTATTTACATAAATGAATTTTTAGGAAAAATAATAAATCTCGGGTGAATCCTGAACTCCGGGAAGAGGTCCATTCAGCAGGCCGAAGCCCTGCACCAAAAATACTAAAAGTAGTACCCGAACTAAAAGAAATAATAATTATAAATAAAGGATAATAATTATATGAGTCTCAGACTTGGTCTAAATATCATATTATTGGCTGGCGCCTCAACGTACAGGAACCCTGTAGCGTTTGCGCTTCGCCAGGCTCATTCGACCTATAAGGTCGTCGCCTAAAAGGTGGTTCAGAAATCCATAAATCCCAAAGCCGACAAAACCAATATATAAACGTTTTGCAAAAGTCCGATTTTCAAGTCCCTGATTTTATACGAAAATCTGTTTTAAAAATATTTCTGAAAAATTGGGCAGCATCTCCTCTATATCTGGGACAACCCAAAACTGGAAAAATATGCCGACAACTCCAACAATTATCCCAAACCAGAGAAAACCCAAAAATTAACTTCCAAAATAATTTTTACATAAAAATTAAATTCACAGAATCTTTTCCGAAGCTTAATCGGAAACCCGAAATAGAATCGGAAATCCCAAAATGAAGTCGGAACACCACAGCACCCAAAAATCCAGAATAATACATTTCGAAATAACTACAGAACATCACAGAAACGGTTTCGGAAACTCCGAAACCATTATGCCCACAAAACCGAATTCCCGGGAGGGAACCGGGGACCAATTCTCATCATCGACTACCGAAAATAGAACGGGACAAAGAAATTATACCTTGGGTTGCTCGGCTAGAGCTCTCAGATGAAGATATAGAAAATAAACGCGGACAACAGCGGAATCGGCGCAATGAAACCGCAAAAAATGCGAACAGCAGGTCGGGAAACCCGCGGACAGCGCTGGACAGATCAACGGGGAACGGGGCTCGCGGGAAAGTCCGGCGGAGGCTGGAGGGGGAGCGGCCCGGAGGTGGTCGTCCACGGACGGCTGGACGAGCCGAGGCGCGGCACTCTGAGAGATCGGGGCCGGCGCTAGGGTGCGCGCGCGAAGGGGCGCGATGGCCGGGGAACGGCGGGCGCGGGTGGCGCAGAGGCCGGAGAGTGGCCGGTCGGAGTTGGGCGCCGGAGCGGGCGGCTGGACGGGCACGGGATCGGGTCGGACAGGCCGACGAGGGTGATCGGGGTCGTGGGTGAGCGTCGGGTGCTCGGGAGTTGGGGAAAGGGGTTGGGGTGCTCTGGAGGGGAGTGAAGAAAGGGGTTTGAGAGTTGAGATGGTGAATGGAAAGAAATGAGAGGGAGAGATGAATGTGGTGGTGGTGGTTTATGTGCTGATGGTTTTGTGTTCGTGAGTGGTGGTGGTGGGGTGTTTTATGTGAATGGTGAAATGGAATATGTGGAGGAGAGTAAGGAGTTGCTGGAGAATAGGTAGGGAGTGGTCCAGGTCGTGGGGGAGAAATAGTCTCCAGCGGGTTGGGTTGGTTAGGGTCGGGTTCGGGTAGGTTAGCAACCAAAACCCATTTTTTATTTATTTCTACGTAAAATTATAAATACATAGTTATATATAAATAAATACCAATTTGAAATCTTTAAGGCTTAATAAGTGGATTAGGGTCCGGGGTTGGAACAGAATTGGGTCCGGGTTCGGGGTCGGGCTGACAACAAAATCCCAATTATAATTATTTTGAAAATAGTTTCAACCAGCCATAATAATAATAATAATAATACAAATAAAAATCACTTAACAATAACAATTAAACTAACCCAGAAAGCGGGTTTCACAACGTTCCCTCCTTAGGAAATTTCGTCCTCGAAATTCAGAGGGTACTAATAGGGGAATGATCATAATCTCTACATATATACCAAAGCTTCCTTTACTGTCTCTTAGTAATGTTGACAACCTCTAGATAGTCTAATTTGATCAATTCATGCACTTCCTTCGAATCAACAGTCTTCCCTCCTTAGAAACACAGTCATAACCCATAATTAAAATTTTGCTTCTATTTCTGAATTGTCAGCCACCGGAATGGTTGTGCGAACTTACTCTTTGTATCTGTACCTATAATCTTCGGGTAGGATCTAAACTTCTTCATCTTGCTAGTCGATTCGATATCTACTAAGCGATGCAATTCCATATTGCCTGCAACGTACGCCCCATCAATTACTTGTACGTCATAATTACTAGCTCTTACCATCATCACCCTTGATCCTCTACAGCTCCTCCCATCCTGCCATAACTTATTTTCCCAAATCATAAAATTCAAAATCATCACCTTCTTTCATTTACCAAATCCAATACCCAAGTACTAATATGCTTCACTAATGATTCATTCCTAAATGAACCATAATTTATAATTCTTTCTAGACTAACTTGCTTTTGTGCCTTGCCATGCTACCCTTTGGTACCCTTAGCTATCTAATCTCATTAGAATAAAATCGATCCCCTAAGTGTACTTTTATCAGATTAATGCAATAAGGTTGCTAGGTGACTATCTAGGTTTTTTCCACATATAACTATCAACCAACTTTATATAGCTGCAAAAATATATAACTACCCACAAAAATATGTAACACCCTAAAAATGGAACCTTGAAAGGAATTGAGCCAATAGAGATTGATATGGTCCTAATAAGTTCTAGGAAAATCAAGTAGAATTTTATAGAGAATCTTTCTTTCTGGTTGTGACAAGAGATTTCTGGAAATGGAGACAACCGCTAGAAATGTAAACCTCTAATCAGGCAAAACTCAGAATGATTTGATAGTGCAAAAGACAATCATGGTATGAATATAGTCTGAATAATATTCGGAAACCAAATATATTTGAAGTCACTTTGTCTCAAATTCATGCCTCGCCAGAGTGCACCTGACTGCAGTAAATTTTTGACCCAATAACTTGAATAATTTTAGGTTACCGAATAATCTTTCAACTTTATCCATTTCATGGCTAAGCAACATAGAAGATCAACATGGTGCATTTAGGACAGTCACAATAATATCCGGAAACCTATGAACACCCGAAATTACTTCAACTTTAGAGTCTTTTGCCTCGCCAGTACGCAATTGGCTGCAGTAAACTCGCAGTTTCCATAATTCAGATAATTGACTATAACGCAATGTGCGAAGTCATATTAGGTCACGGAATATTTTTCCAAACTTTGTCCATAAGAATTTTAAAGGAGTTTCCGAAAAATTTCAAACGAGTTCTAAGGTTCTAGTCATGATAGAAAAAGATGTTGATGTATGTTCTTCTGGTTTCAAGAAAATTTATCAGGATAAATATATGTTCCAGTAACTTTTGAGATTTAAGAGATTTGATTTTGAAGTAATTGATCAAACTTGAGTATGAGTAATTGAGTTGGACACAGGATAAGGTAGAAGAATCAGAGCTTTGGGTTGAGTTGAAGAAGCCAATGAGAATATTCTCGACAAATCACTTAAAGGAAACAGACGTTTACCAAAATTATTTGAAGAAATAATTTCTTATCCAAGGAAAGTTTTGAGAATGTGATGGGTAAGTAGGGTTGACACAAAAGAAGTATGTCTTTATGGATTCAAGAAAGTCAGGTTAAAATGGTTTAGTAAAGCCAACAAGGGGATGGTTCAACAATTTAAAAGTTTTTCAAGATTTAAAGAAGATTTAATAATATGATGGAATCAATTCTCTGACCGTTCGTACCTCACGATATTCAAGCATTGAGTTTAAAAGCTGTCTAGGCCTTGAATTGATCAAGAAGTTGCATAGAAAGAGTAGGGTTTCAGGTTGAGTGGAGGGGATCAAAATAAAATATTTGGAATAACTTAGGAGATAACAATCAGTATTGAAAGTATTTTTGAAAATATCTTTTAGGAAAATCATGAACTAACTAAGCTGAACCAATTCTTTTGGTAATAATTAACCTTGAGGCTTTATAGTTCCGGAAGAATTAGTTCAGGATTAGTTTCGAGAAAGTCAATTAAAATGAGGTTAAGGCGAATGGTTGGATACGCTAGTCGTAGAAGTACTCGGATAGTTAAGGGTTTATTAGAAACTCTAGTACTGGATTCCAAATAAAGATAGAGAAATAAGATTTGATCGACTGGTGAAGAAGTTTGAAAAAAAAATAGGTTTGCTGACGAAGGAGATTGAAGAGTTCTAATATTGGTCCATAAATAGCGAAAAAAATATAGATCCTAAGGGATGCTAAAAATCTGTTAAAGATATGGGAAGGAAATAATTCCCGAAAATCATAGGACGCTAAAAGATACAAAAATCTAGGAAATAAAATATGTAGTAACATATACCATCATACAGTCGGCCTAAACCGGTTAAGGTCAAAATTCACTCCTTATGCCATTATCACTCCCAATTGTTATAAGTACCAACTAATATCTGGGTATTCCAAAATTCTATTCTTCCAATTCTTAATCATCAATATATCCTTGATAAATACCGCCTTACATACCTTCTCATTATGATTACAATTTTCAGAAATTGTATCGTAGGGGAAAGACTTTGGGAAAGATATCTACCATAAAGGTGTAACCAAGAATTTTATTCATATTGGAGAATTACAGCAAGACTCTCATGATTATTCTAAGGACATCCTGTTACAACTCCTTATAACAATAGATAATGCTACTCAGCAGTTCTAGGTACTAGTCTTCATGGCTCTAGCTCTTGCACGATGTAACTCCACTTTTCCCATTTTAGTGGAATTTAAAATTTTAATAATAATACTTCATTTTTTTCCTATAAATATATACTTTATGAATACTTTGGAGGGAAAATTTTGGAACATGAATTTTTTTATTTAAATTTTAAAAGTTGGTTACAACTAATTCAAGTGGTCCCCAATTTTTCAAAAGCTCACAAACAATTGTTTAACAAATTTCGATCAAGTTTTGTAATAAGTGAAAAGGGTGAGGGCTGGGTTGTAAAAAACCAATCGGTGGAGGGACTTAAATGCTTATTTGCCACCCTCTTTTTATTAGGCTGGAGAAAGAATTCTAATTATCGTTCTCATTCTTTCATTCTTCTCCTCTTTAGATTTTCGAGGAGCTCTCCCTATTCCCCGAATCTCTCTGTGAAGCAGACCCTAGCCAGCGAGGCGGTGGCGACTGTCACCCCCAGTTTTCAGAAATAGGGGTATTTTTATTATTTTACATTTTTTGAATATTTTTGAAATTTATTTTATTATTTATGATATTATTTTGGGGTTGAGATTTATTTTATTATTTATGATATTGTTTTGGGGTTATTTGAGTCGGGTTCGAATTTCAACTCAATCCGACTTGAAACGGGGACCGGGGGATAGTTTGACTCTAGTGGGACCCACAAACTAGTTAGGCATGGCCCACATGATATTAATTTTAGTTAGTAGTTAGACTAATTATTTATGGATAGGTTTAGTTTAATTAGAGACTTAAAATTAGACTAAATTGACCTCAACCTTTAACCCATTCCTAATTTAAATCAAATAGATTAGTAGAGGGCATTTTGGACATTCAAATAGGGGACACCTCACCCTTTTTGGGCAGCCACCTATGGGGGATAAGGAGTGAGTCACTCCTTCATTCATTTGTTTTTATCCACTTTCTCTCTCTTGTTCTTCCCCAAATTAATTTAGAGATGAACCTCCATTGATTTCATCTCCAAATCAACCCTTTCTTCCACCAAATCTTCTTTATTTCTCCTCTACTCCATGGTTAGAGGGTGCTAGCCAAGTTTGGGAGGATTCAGAGCTCGTTCGTGTCCTTTTAGAATCTCTACGTGTCGGTGTCATGTCGGAAGGATTTTCCTTTGAATCTCTCTCCCGGAAGGTATAATCTCTCCTCTAATCCATCCCTACATGCATATAAAAATATTTTGAACCCATAGGAATGACCCCCATGGTTGTATCTCCATTTGTGTCTATTTCGTGTCCATTTGGAGGTCATAGGAGTGTCCTTTGTGTTGTGGTTGTGTCCATGTAGGAAAACCCCAAATTTGGACACACTATGTGTTGTTGTTATGTATGAATGTATTATTACATGTTTAATCTCATATTTTTGTATTGGAGATGTGTTCTATAGTGTCTCATATATATATATTAGTGTAGAGAGTGAGTTCTTGATATATTATGTTATATACTTGTGTTTCTTTTGTCTCAAACTACCTAAATTCGTCATAGTATTTATCCACGTTTTTAGTAGCAATAGCAACTTAGAAATGTCATAACTTTTAGCTTAAAAGTTTAATTTATCTTCCGTTTTTTAAAAGAACCGCATCGAAGTTAGCTTTCCAAATATATATTTTAATAAGCCAAATTCTTTCTGTAACTTTCTGTAGAATTATTTGAGTGTCAACTATACGAAAGACGAACGCATTTCGGTATTTTTGCGATTTCGGGAGCTTCCGGACACGAAAATACGATCCATTTGAAGTTTCGAAAAGCTAACAAGAAGGACTACGACATACTTTAATCCTAGAATTTAGTGAATGCCCAATTGGTACAGTATTGGTTTTAAGTAGAAGAGTGACTATACGATATATGCATTTTGTGTAACCTATGAGCCTATGTAGTATGGATATTAAATGAATATAGAGTATGTAATGTATGATATGTTAGATGAATGAAATAATATATATATATATATATATATATATATATATATATATATATGATATATATTCTCTTTACATTAATGTATATATATGGTTGAATGCAAGCATGTAGGAATGTAATTAATATAATACATATAAGCAATGTATGAATGAAAGAATGATATACAATGTATGCATGAAAGTATATAATGAATGCTAAATATGAATGCAAGATATATATGTAATGATAGATATGAATGCATATTGTATAAATATTGTAATGCAATATATAATGATAACATGTATGGTAATGTAGAGTATATGATGCAAGCATGAATGAATGGAGGAAATACATGTATATAGATAATAGAATGTAATATATGAATGCAAGCATGCAAGATAATGTATTGTATCCATATATGATGTATTCAACTTAAAGATAATGTAATATATGAAAGGAATGATAATATATAACATGATATGTAGGGTAATGCAAGGTATAAAATATATGATGTGTGCATATTTGTATGTCTCTATGTTAATGTATGAAATGATATGAATATAAAATATATACATATGTATAAAACATGTAGGTAATGCATAGATGCATGAATGAAATGAATGTTTGCAATATGTTAATATAAATACAAGTATCTAATATGCATGGATGTAAGTATAATATAATACAGGTATACATGTATGTATCATGTAAATGTAATATACATGATATGTATGTATACATGTATACAAGGTAAGTATGTATGTACGTATTTCTATAAATTGAGTTAACCTATAACCTTTTACACACATGCATTCATACATCCTTTGACATCATGTATCCCATGTCATATACACCTACCTATCACTAAATTTTAGAACATTAACACATATCCTTTCACACACATGCCAAACACACACATACTCACTTACTCTTTTACCTCTCTTTCTCTCTCTATATATATATGTATGTGTCTATATATATAGCTTTCCTATATATATCTATATATATGAATATGTTAATGTGAATAATATATATACATTATATGACTAAGTTTGTGTGCCTCGTTAGCTTATGGTTTAGTTTTGTGCTTGGTTTAGCAAGTGACTTAGGCTATGAGTTAATAGCTATCTTGGATACTTGATTTGCATATACTTAGTTTGTTTAGACCTAGAATAACTTGTTTGACCTAATTTAGACTTGTTAGACCTAGTTTGACCATAGTTGACCTAGGTTTGACTTTCAGGGTTGACCAAGTTGACCAAGAGTTGACTTTGGTCTAGATGGACCTAGAATCATATAGAATACATAGTAGAACTTCATATTGCCATTTTGGACTTGTTGTGACTTGTGCTGTTCTAATTAGGAGCCAGACACCTCTCCTCGGACAGTATATTTACTTTGGACATTCAGACACCAGGCGAGTACATTCTCTGATCTTTTCATACTTACCTGGATTATATTCTTGCTCTAGATTACTCTACTTGATGCTGACACGTATCTTCACGGATTAGTACTATATGGATCCTTTCCTGAGATGTTATCCCTCTACGGGTGCATCGGGTATTTTATGTTCATGTACTTTATCATGTGCATCAGGTACTCCTTGTACTCGTACTAGTTCATGTTTTTACATGTTCTCATGGGCTTTTATGTGCTTCATGTTCTTCATGTGCTATCATGTGCCTCATGTACTACTCATTACATGAGTTCACGTATCTTTAGCTGTATTCATGTGCCTATAACGTAACTCGAATGGATCCTTGTGTATTGATTGGGACGGGGTAAGTAGAATTGGTTATGTGAATATTATTCCCAGTAGCTGTATTCATGTGCTTCTTAGCTGTAGTCATGTGCCTCCTCAGTTGTATTTATGTGCCCCTAAGTCGTTTACATAACCATATTGTGCTCTAAATCACGTAGCCACTTACAGTCTCTACTATCATGTATTTACTTTCAGTTATAAAATATCTCTTGTTTACTTGTACTTCCATTCAGCACTTCCTGCATTTTACTCTATTGCATGATTTATACTCCTAACCTGCTATGAATTGTTTGAGAGATATGTGCTCGTTCCCGTCCTGACTGGACCTGTTGATAAATTTTACAGATAGCCTGGAGGTTGCCTGCTAGCCTAGAGGAGACACAGTAGAGGTTGTATAGATAGTTAGGGTTTGATTATAGCTTATTTTTAGTTGTCTTGAGTTTTATTTATTTTATGGATTACTGTATTTGAGCTTTGAGATGTATTTCTGGGTTGGTGTATCTTAGACACTTAGACTTCTATCTGCTGTATCTCTTTTGGATTTCATGTTCTATCTATCTTCCATTATGCTCTACCTTAGATGTGATTGAGTTTACATTCTGCTATGTCACCCCCATTCGGGGAGTATAAACTGTTTAGCCTTATACTGTTAGATGCATGAGACCTAGGACAGCGTTCTACCGCCGACACTGCGGCGTAGGCTGGACGTACCCACTTCTCGTGCCCTTATTCTAGGGTGCGGGTCGTGACACGTTTTTAGTGGTGGCCCATGCAGGTCGAGTTTATGTAGTGGTATTCGAACTAGAGTACCACTACAGCCTGCAGTAAAATTAGGATATATTTTTGAAGGTACTCAATCACAGTTAGGATTTCTTCAGAGATTCCTGGGACAACCCTTGAGAATCTTATTTTAACTTCGATTTGAAAAACTCTTCTTCCCTTGATTTGATTTATCTTTACTTTCTGTTGTTGAACTTGATTTTGATGATGATTGTGGAGTTTTGAATCTTGATGTTAGCTGTTGCATCCGAGTTTGTATTTATATGATATGATGGATTATTGTTCAGTTTTGAATCTTGATGTTCGTTGATAAATTTGATTTTTGGGTATCCATTGTTGATTTAATTTAATTTTTGTCAAGATGAAATCATATGGGCTAGGTCATCTAAGTTATGGAATCTAGTCTTCTACAGTCACATTAGCCAGCATGGTGAGGACATATAGTCTGATTTTGGATATATTTCTCGGGTGTGGGAATTTAAGGTTTTCGCAGCCAAGCTAGCGGCATCGCGAAAATTTTAAATACCATGATTCTAGAGGTATGTTCCTAAGTCGAGGACTCTGTGATTATCGTAGCCTTACTTACTAGTATGACGAGGATTTAGAGTACCATGATTTTGGATAGACGCATATGATTATCAGATTGTACCTTAAATATTTTTGAACATGTTTTCTCTACTTTTGTTCCAGTCCTTCAAAAAAAAATATTATTTGTTTGTTTTGTTTTGCTTCTCATTATTTAACTTAGGAGTAGGTTTAGTTGTTTTTATAAACTCTTGTGTAACTTCTTGCTATGAGTTTCTTCTTAATACAATGAACCAATAATTTTGCTAGACCTTATCTTGTAATTGATATTATAGTTCTGGGTTTCAAAATGGTTCCTTCTTTAAACAGATAAGCAAAACAGATTTTATCGTTATTACTTTTTTGCTATTATTCTTGTATTAAATAATAATAATAATAAAACTGTCTTAATTACGTCAATCACCTACTTTACAATCTTGGTAGGAATCTAAATGTTGGTCTTGATGTAGAATTTGATTTTTATATTGGGACATGAGAATATATATATAGTGGACACAGACTCTTTACCTGACACGTATACATGCTACACTTTGATTTCCAACCTATCTAAATACATATTAATATGTTGTTGATGTTTAAATTTTTAAAACCCCAATATTTCTGATACAGTACAGTAACAGAGACTGGTTCTCTGTATTTCCAGTTAAAATTTATAATTCAAATATAAATTTCATGTTATTAGTTATGTTTACATCACTGCACATGTATGTTATACATAGGGTTTCAATTCAAAAAAAATTGGTTGAGTTTTGTGTTTGAATTTGTCAAATCTAAGACTGTGTGCATATTAATCCTTAGTACTGGATTCCAAATGTTTAGTTCAATTGTTGTTTTATTTTTTTTTAAAAATAAAATATTTTGGAGCTATGTATATTGTTGTATGTAGGGATATGATGTTAGGTTTATACTCTTACATGTTATGTTGTGATAAACATTGGGTTGGTTAATATTATACTGGTTTAAATGTTATCTTATTTCAGATTCTTGTATGTAAATGCTGAACTAAAACTGGGTCTAACCTTTCATTACTAAAGCTATAACCCTGTATAGTGACACCCACACTCTAACATAGTATACACTGCCATGTAACCTAACCCTTCCTCTCTATGTTATGTTCATATATCTATATAGATATATATATAGAGTTTATGCATACATGTTATAATGTATATAGATACATAACTAAATCTCTACCTATTTATATATACATATATACATGGTTAGCCATGCATGTTATGAGCAAATGAGTTGTGTATTGTAGATTGTTTAACCAATATGCCATGATTAGTGTAACTTGATAGTTATTGTTTGAAACCCAAATCCTCCTATGCACTTTTATGTATATTTCACATACACACACGCCTATTATCTAACCATATGAACATGTCCACATACACCCATACACACACGAACTACATAACTTGTACATAATGCTAGCTTTTCCCTCTCTAACGCTATATATATATATAAATATATTGTGATTGGATTTCCATGCAATTGGCTTTCATTCTTTAACTTTTGATTTTGATTTTCTTGAATAGTACCCCTTATTAGATAAATGGTAGTTAACTTTATTTTATTTTGATAAGTACCTATTTTCATATAGGATGGTAGACTGCCTTACAGTCTTGATGATTGTTATTTCTGTATCTTTTTTAGTTTAGCACCCTAGATTGCTTGTGTGTTTTGATACCCTATGACCGTTTTGGTTTAGCATGACTAGTATACCTAGATGAGACTTTCACTACCACCGTATGCCATGACCCTGTATGTCATCCTTTTAAATCGTATGATTGTTTAAGTTCTGAGACTTTGATTGTGGGGGGGGTTTGACCTAGAAGGAGTATAAACATTTTAATTTCGAGGACAAAATTTTTCTAAGGTGGATAGACTTGTAACACCCAGTTTTTTAAAGTGAGGGTAATTTTGAAATTTTATAATTTTAATCATTTATTGATTTGACATTTAAATCATGATATGATTTTTGGTAATTTTTAAATTATTTTAAAACTATTTAAAATCATGACTTGTGATTTTGATATTTTGCTAGTGAAACCCTAGAGACTGTTTGACCTAGAGCCTAACCATGTGATTAGGATGTTTTAATGTCATTTCTGGCCTAAGGATATTTTGTATTTGACCTCTTTGAATTATTTTGATATTTATTACGTTGGTGATTGTTGATTTTGACCTTTGATAGGTGTGATTTTGTGATAGTTTTGTGTCCGTAGCGGACACGTATCAGTTTTTATTTACAAATGTTTGATGTGCCTCAAAGAGATTTTTTTTATTGCTGATTTTTTTTGAAAAGTAGTTGAATGAGATTGTTTTCTGCATGTATTTTCTGTGATTGCTTTGTTTTAATTTCGAGGACGAAATTTTTTTAAGGTGGATAGATTTGTCACCCCCAGTTTTCAGAAATAGGGGTATTTTTATCATTTTACTTTTTTGAATGATTTTGAAATTTATTTTATTATTTATGATATTATTTTGGGGTTGAAATTTATTTTATTATTTATGATATTGTTTTGGGGTTATTTGAGTCGGGTTCGAATTTCAACTCAATCCGACTTGAAACGGGGACCCGGGAGGTAGTTTGACTCTAGTGGAACCCACACACTAGTTAGGCATGGCCCACATGATATTAATTTTAGTTAGTAGTTAGACTAATTATTTATGGATAGGTTTAGTTTAATTAGAGACTTAAAACTAGACTAAATTGACCTCAACCTTTAACCCATTCCTAATTTAAATCAAATAGATTAGTGGAGGGCATTTTGGACATTCAAATAGGGGACACCTCATCCTTTTTGGGCAGCCACCTATGGGGGGGATAAGGAGTGAGTCACTCCTTCATTTATTTGTTTTTATCCACTTTCTCTCTCTTGTTCTTTCCCAAATTAATTTAGAGATGAACCTCCATTGATTTCATCTCCAAATCAACCCTTTCTTCCACCAAATCTTCTTCATTTCTCCTCTACTCCATGGTTAGAGGGTGCTAGCCAAGTTTGGGAGGATTCGGAGCTCGTTCGTGTCCTTTTAGAATCTCTACGTGTCGGTGTCGTGTCGGAAGGATTTTCCTTTGAATCTCTCTTCCGGAAGGTATAATCTCTCCTCTAATCCATCCCTACATACATATAGAAATATTTTGAACCCATAGGAATGACCCCCACGGTTGTATCTCCATTTGTGTCCATTTCGTGTCCATTTGGAGGTCATAGGAGTGTCCTTTGTTTTGTGGTTGTGTCCATGTGGAAAAACCCCAAATTTGGACACACTATGTGTTGTTGTTATGTATGAATGAATTATTACATGTTTAATCTCATATTTTTGTATTGGAGATGTGTTCTATAGTGTCTCATATATATATATATATTAGTGTAGAGAGTGAGTTCTTGATATATTATGTTATATACTTGTGTTTCTTTTGTCTCAAACTACCTAAATTCGTCATAATATTTATGCACATTTTTAGTAGCAATAGCAACTTAGAAATGTCATAACTTTTAGGTTAAAATTTAGATTTATCTTCTATTTTTTTTAAAAGAACCGTATCGAAGTTAGCTTTCCAAATATATATTTTTATAATCCAACTTCTTTCTGTAACTTTCTGTAGAATTATTTGAGTGTCAGCTATACGAAAGACGAACGCGTTTCGGTATTTTCGCGATTTCGGGAGCTTCCAGACACGAAAATGCGATCCGTTTGAAGTTTTGGAAAGCTAACAAGAAGGACTACGACATACTTTAATCCTAGAATTTAGTGAATGTCCAATTGGTACAGTATTAGTTTTAAGTAGAAGAGTGACTATACGATATATGCATTTTGTGTAACCTATGAGCCTATGTAGTATGGATATTAAATGAATATAGAGTATGTAATGCATGATATGTTAGATGAATGAAATAATATATATATATATGATATATATTCTCTTTACATTAATGTATATATATGGTTGAATGCAAGCATGTAGGAATGCAATTAATATAATGCATATGAGCAATGTATGAATGAAAGAATGATATACAATGTATGCATGAAAGTATATAATGAATGCTAAATATGAATGCAAGATATATATGTAATGATAGATATGAATGCATATTGTATAAATATTATAATGCAATATATAATGATAACATGTATGGTAATGTAGAGTATATGATGCAAGCATGAATGAATGGAGGAAATACATGTATATAGGTAATAGAATGTAATATATGAATGCAAGCATGCAAGATAATGTATTGTATACATATATGATGTATTCAACTTAAAGATAATATAATATATGAAAGGAATGATAATATATAACATGATATATAGGGTAATACAAGGTATGAAATATATGATGTGTGCATGTTTGTATGTCTCTATGTTAATGTATGAAATGATATGAATATAAAATATATGCATATGTATAAAACATGTAGGTAATGCATAGATGCATGAATGAAATGAATGTTTGCAATATGTTAATATAAATACAAGTATCTAATATGCATGGATGTAAGTATAATGTAATACAAGTATACATGTATGTATCATGTAATTGTAATATACATGATATGTATGTATGCATGTATACAAGGTAAGTATGTATGTATGTATTTCTATAAACTGAGTTAACCTATAACCTTTTATACACATGCATTCATACACCCTTTAACATCATGTATCCCATGTCACATACACCTACCTATCACTAAATTTTAGAACATTAACACATATCCTTTCACACACATGCCAAACACACACATACTCACTTACTCTTTTACCTCTCTTTCTCTCTCTATATATATATATATATATATGTATGTGCCTATATATATAGCTTTCCTATGTATATCTATGTATATGAATATGAGAATGTGAATAATATATATACATTATATGACTAAGTTTGTGTGCCTTGTTAGCTTATGGTTTAGTTTTGTGCTTGGTTTAGCAAGTGACTTAGGCTATGAGTTAGTAGCTACCTTGGATACTTGATTTGCATATACTTAGTTTGTTTAGACCTAGAATAACTTGTTTGACCTAATTTAGACTTGTTAGACCTAGTTTGACCATAGTTGACCTAGGTTTGACTTTCAGGGTTGACCAAGTTGACCAAGAGTTGACTTTGGTCTAGATGGACCTAGAATTATGTAGAATGCATAGTAGAACTTCATATTGCCATTTTGGACTTGTTGTGACTTGTGCTGTTCTGATTAGGAGCCAGACACCTCTCCTCGGACAGTATATTTACTTTGGATATTCATACACCAGGCGAGTACATTCTTTGATCTTTTCATACTTACCTGGATTATATTTTTGCTCTATAATACTCTACTTGATGCTGACACGTATCTTCACGGATTAGTACTATATGGATCCTTTCCTGAGATGTTATCCCTCTACGGGTGCATCGGGTATTTTATGTTCATGTACTTTATCATGTGCATCAGGTACTCCTTGTACTCGTACTAGTTTATGTTTTTATATGTTCTCATGTGCTTTCATGTGCTTCATGTGCTTCATGTGTTCCATGTGCTATCATGTGCCTCATGTACTACTCATTACATGAGTTCACGTATCTTTAGCTGTATTCATGTGCCTATAACATAACTCGAATGGATCCTTGTGTATTGATTGGGGCGGGGTGAGTAGAATTGGTTATGTGAACATTATCCCTAGTAGCTGTATTCATGTGCTTCTTAGCTGTATTCATGTGCCTCCTCAGTTGTATTCATGTGCCCCTAAGCCGTTTACATAACCATATTGTGCTCTAAATCACGTAGCCACTTACAGTCTCTACTATCATGTATTTACTTTCAGTTATAAAATATCTCCTGTTTACTCGTACTTCCATTCAGCACTTCCTGTATTTTACTCTATTGCATGATTTATACTCCTAACCTGCTATGAACTGTTTGAGAGATATGTGCTCGTTCCCGTCCTGACTGAACCTGTTGATAAATTTTACAGATAGCCTGGAGGTTGCCTGCTAGCCTAGAGGAGACACAGTAGAGGTTGTATAGATAGTTAGGGTTTGATTATAGCTTATTTTCAGTTGTCTTGAGTTGTATTTATTTTATGGATTACTGTATTTGAGCTTTGAGATGTATTTCTGGGTTGGTGTATCTTAGACACTTAGACTTCTATCTGCTGTATCTCTTTTGGATTTCATGTTCTATCTATCTTCCATTATGCTCTACCTTAGATGTGATTGAGTTTACATTCTACTATGTTACCCCCATTCGGGGAGTATAAACTGTTTAGCCTTATACTGTTAGATGCATGAGACTTAGGACAGCGTTCTACCGCCGACACTGCGGCGTAGGCTGGACGTACCCACTTCTCGTGCCCTTATTCTAGGGTGCGGGTCGTGACAGCGATGGCGAGGCGGTGGCGACGACGATCTTCTCCTCTCCGGCAGCACCCGCTTTAGCAGGAAGACCTCGTCTCCGCGACAACAGTGTTTAGGCGAACCCTAGCTTTCTCTAACAAGTGCACCTCCGCCAGTAGCGTGAGCGACGGTCGGACTTCTTCTCCGAAGCTCTCCTTTGCAAATCTCGACTTCAGTTTGGTGAGTTTGCTTGGTCTGTTCCTTTTTATTTTGAAAATTCGAGGAGATGAGTTGTCCAAATTTCTAACGGCTCTTCTCCTTCCTAGATTGATTGGCTTTTTGGTGGCGTGGTCGATTAACAGAGCTCTAGGTCGATTGATTGACCTCGACCGACACTCTCCGCCATGGTGATTTTAATTTCTCTGTAGGTATGGTTGTTCTCTTTATTTTTTTGAATTATTGTACCAAGTTGCCGAAGGATCTTGATTGAATTATGGGGCTTTGTTCAGATCTGACGATCGAGTTGATCGGTCAATTGAGAAGATCAAGTCCTGTTCGATTGGATCATCGAACTCAGTCTTGGTAAGCTAATCGTTCCTTTCTAAATTTTGAAGTTACTGCTGTTGATCGAGAACGTTGTGTTCTGGATTTTAGATCCTCTGTTTATGATCAATCCTTGCTAGTTTGAATTGAAGGGTTGGTTGACTGTTAATCCTAACCACTGTTATGCAATTCTTGTTGTAGTTGCTATACATGATTGTTGATTCGTGCCCAATCCTGGCTAGACTTATCAGAATTCGAAACCAGGTAATATTTTACTTCCACTTCACGATTCGAACCATTTTATGCGTGATTATGATTTCAGTGTGTTTTTGTTTTGTGTTTGGGCGTGCGTTCATTAGTGATTGGATCGTGTCCGAGGTTATGTGCCGGATCGGTTGTGTTATGGTATTGGCTGTGTCGGCTATAGCTGGGTGTGTCCGGGAGCAGAGTGTTTGAACCCTATGTTATGTTCAGGTGGGCGAATCATTTGACTCGTGTTCTGCCAGTGTTTATGTCCTGTTGCATTCATTTTTGGCGTGCGTGTCCAGTACTCTGTTCATGACCGAGCTGTTCGTATCCATAGGAGGGGTCGTTTTCAATCAGCGTGTGTTCGAAGACCCAAAGTTGAGCTGAGACCCTTCCGAGTCTTAAGCTGTGAAAATTTCTTATTAATTTACATTCAATCGGGTTGTATATATATTTCTTTTGGTTTTAATGTATTCTTTCAATTTACATTCAAAATGTGTATACAGGAGTTGGTTTTAATGTATTCTTTCAATTAGTTGTGTGTTATTAATTTAATGTATTCTTTTGGTTTTAATGTATTCTTTTGGTCTCTTAAGCTGAGACCCAAAGTTTTATAAACTTTCAATTTGTCTTAGCAGTAACCTTGGGATTCAATTGAGTTGGTTTTATGTGTTTGGAAACTTTGTAGAGATTGAACCTAGAATTTGTTTGAATGTGGATCAGGTGGCCTATCAGGAAGAGTGTGGGTTAGTGGTATATCTAGTTGGTAAAGTGTATGGCTAGTGCATTAATACATTTATACAATAGATAGTTGTGGTTAGAGAATAAATATCTAGTTGGATTAATTGTGTAGACCTTAACCAACTTGTACACATTATCAAATTCAGGTGGACATAGAGACTACTATTTTCCGATTTTCGATCTTCCCAGAGCAAAGACAAGTACATTCTATGGTCTTGTGCATTTTATTATACCATGTGCTTCCTTGATTGACACACTGCGACACGACATGTATTTCTGGTGCTCATGTTCCTTGTTCTTATTATTTGTACCTGGGGTGGGGAAATATACTATTTATGTGACCAAACCCAAGAAACAACTCAGGTGTGTTTAGCTTAGACCCCGCATCGTGCACGCGGGTCCTAAGCCGTACCATTCATGTGCTTACCCCTAGCCGGTCACATACTTAGTTATATTTCAAATATAGTACACACATGCAGGAGATATACCTTGTACTTATTTCCTGTGATTCCATGATACCATGTTCTTTCATGTGCTTACATGTTATGTACTTTCATGTTCTTACATACCATGTTCTTTTATGTACTTTACACACCCTGTTCTTTCATGTACTTACTCACATGTTCTTTCCTGTACTTTCCATGTTTCCTTGTACTTTCATATCATGATGTCTTGTTCATTACCTAGAATTGTACTTTGCTCCGCTCCTGACTGGATAAGTTGCAGGTATACTTGCAGGATTATCATTCTACCTTATGGGCCAGAGCCCGGGATCTTAGCTGAGCAGGATGGTCTTGACTTAGCTTGAGGTTTCAGGTTTAGACTGTTAGCTTTACTCTTAGATATTGTCTTTAGAGTTCATATACATTTCATTCTTGATGATTCGTACATTTATATACATAGAATTATGGATTATGGTGATCATTCTGGGATACGTTTTTAGATGCTGTGATTATATATTTTTATGTTTATCTGGTTAGTTTTCTCTAGCTTGGTACAGCTTACTTCGTCGTGTCTAACGACGAAGGCTGGGCGTGTCCGACTCGTGTTCGATTATTCGGGAGCGGGTCGTGACATATTTTTAGTGATGGCTCATGCAGGTCTATCCTAATGGTACCTAGGTCTTAGCGTACTATTGGGGGACTTGATTATACTAGGGAAACTTGATCACAGCATAGGAAAAATCGAGAATAAGGGTATATCAGGTATATCAGGTATATTGATATTCTATAAACACTTGTTGTATTTAGGTCTAGGTTATTTTAACAGTTTTCTGTTTTTCAGATAATTCAAAAGCACGCGACACCGGAACAGTCAATCCACCTACACTTGAAAGGGTTCGAGCTTCCACTATCTTCTATCGCCACTACTATCCCCATGGGTAGTACGCAGTTGACGAAGACGTTTCAAGAGTTCCTTGACACCAGCAAGTTGTACTTTTCTAATCCAGACTTACAAATGCATTTTTTGAGTTAGAGAGGACTTCCAGACTATCAGACCTTGGATTTCTCCGACATCAAGCGCATATCTTGCACCGAGGAGCAGATCGAGAACCTGAAGCTGCCACTGAAGATCATCTCAACATGTAAGGATCCGACTCCTCCGAAGATTGAAATCGTCAAACAGGAGATCCAGCTTATAGCACATACAACAAGATGGGAAGCTGAAGCCCTGGAGAGACATGAAGACTTATGCCGTAGAGCAGCAAGATCTCAGAAGCCAGCACACCAGCAGCCGTATATTCCTGTCAAAGCCCTGCTTTCCAGCCCCAGCAGGAGATTCAGACCATGACCAATTGCGCTTCCTGCCGTCATCCAGGACATCGCTTCGAGGAGTGCCGCAAAAGACGGAGGCTATACTTGTAATACGGATCGCCTGCCCATCAAGTCAAGGATTGCCAGAGACCATTGATCATACTGCCCAAGGGCGAGGACGAAGAGCACCAGGACTACAGCAAGGAGACCAGCCTCTCTAGATTCAGCAACCACATGGAGCACTATCGCAGGGATCAGCCTACGCCAGGACAATTGAAGGAGGTTAGAGAGATTTCCGTTCCGGAGGAATACTGAAGACAGAAGATTTCTTTTTGCATGATTGGAAAAATCATGTATCTTGATTCGCAATCCATCCAGTCTTTCCTTAAAATTCCTTAAAGCACCTAGATCAATTCTTTGAACTTCTTGTTTGAAACTTTTGATGTCGAAACTTACTTCGAGATATCGTTTCCTATTGCGATAAACTTGTTTTAGATCCCCAAATCGATAATTGTTTGAATTTCATTATTTGATACCGTTGGCATATTCATCATTCCTGACCTTGTTTCCTAGTGATGGCTCCTATTTGCAAATTTTGTTTCTTTATCAAACTTTGTGTTAATTGATATTTAATCGTTTCTCGAGATTTTATTTCGAAATCTTGTTCCTCATTCGAAACTTGTTTAAAGCTTCGTCCTAGGCAGACATTGTTGCAAATACCCTTGAGGGTTTTGAAGATTTCGTTTCTTATTCGAGACTTGTTTCCTTATTCATGACTTTGATTTTCTAGTCGAGAGTTGTTGGTCCACTATTTTTGTTTCAATCTTGTCTCCTATCCAAGATTTTGCTTGTTTAATGGATACTTGTTCCTACTCGTTTGTTGATGTTCTGTTCGCTAATCAAACTTGTACTATTCGAGAATTATTCCTATTTGAAATATCATTCTGAAACCTTGTTTGAACCTTCTCTTTTATTGATGCTTGTTTGAGATTCTATTTCCTATTTTTTGACTTTATTCGGAACTTGTTCTCTATTTACGATTTTGTTGCTAATGAGATTCGCTTGTTTTCATATTTACAATCCAATACCTTGTCTCCTATTAGAACCTGTTTTCTAGTCACTATTCTAAACCCTGTTTCCTCGTCAAGATTTTCTAGCCGAAATTTTATTTTCTAATCGCGACCTTGTTGATATTATTTCTCTAATTGAGACCTTGTATCCTATGGGAGGTTGTTTCCCTTCGAAATTTTGTCTGAGGTTTCGTTGTTAATTGAGATGTTGCTGGAACTTGTTTCCAGTACGGGATTTTATTTTTTATTTTATTTTTACACTTGTCTCCATACCTTGTTTCAGTTCATCCTTCGAGACTCTGTTATCCCTTCGGGATAATGTCCCATATATGGAATCTTGTTACTATTTCAGATATCAGTTGAAATTCTGTTATAAATTGAAACTTTGCCCTGTCTGAAATTTTAAATCTCCCTGGTTGCCCTTTTATATTCACTGATTGGATCCCTTGTCGTCTCTTAGTACCTAATAAATCCTTGTATTCTAACAGTCAGGTAACTTCACCATTTCCGTGACTTGGACTATTGAAACTCATTTTGAATTTCTTGAAACTCTTTTTGAAATTTCTAGGGATAAAGTCGAGAGGCTATTCGATGACCTACTATGGTATGACAGTTGCGCGCTGCAGCCATTAGCTGGATTATGGAGACTGAGGGTTCACTGCAGCCAGTAGCGCACTGGCGAGACAGGAACTTTAAGTTGAAGTGATTTCAGACAATCATAGGTTTTCGAGTACTATCGAGACTTGTCATATTTTTCATACCTTGACCTCTTGGGTTGTTTCGTCAATGATTGTTGGAAAATGGATAAGGTTGACAGATTATTCGGTGACATATTATTATTTGAGTCACGGAGCCGAAAGTCCACTGCAGTCAGATATATACTGGCGGGTTAGGGATTCTAGGCAAAGTGACTTCAAATAGCTATATGTTCCCGGACACTATGGAAACTATATTCCTTTTTATATGATTATTGGTTTTCGAGAATCACATATCCTTGCACGTTCATCCTGATTTGATATTGTATCTCCTGAGTATTGCGTACGCCTCCTCAATCAATCCTTGCTAAATTTTACTTCTAGCATTTTATCATTAGATCATTGAATTCCTCAAAATTGTATATTACCAGATTGTGGTTCCGTACTTCGTTTGTGACTTGTCTAGTCATGTCTATCTGACCATGATTTTCTATCTTGTTCTAGTCTACCTGTGTTGAACTATCTATTTTTGATCGTACCTAATAATTGTGTCTTAATGATTTTGCTCCTCTAAGATATAATTGAACTTCATTCCATTCGTGCCTATTTAATCCTTGATCATTGTTAGATCGTATTATTTTTCTTGAGTGTAATTATTGTATTTGATCTCAAAGGCTCAGGACGTCTCAGAGTTTCACATGATCGACAGAAGCACTGGACGGGTAGCAGCAGACGGCCACTGGAGTTTGCAGTTGGGGATAAAGTGTTCCTGAAGGTCTCGCCGACCGAGGCATTTTTCGTTCGGCAGAGGCAGGAAGCTCAGCCCGAGATTCATCGGGCCTTTCGATGTGACGGCGCGGTTGGCGAGGTGGCTTATCGACTAGCGCTTCCAACTAGCCTAGAGGGAGTGCACGACGTCTTCCATGTGTCCCAGCTTCGACGCTATATTCCGGACCCGAGCTATCTGGTGGACTTTTTGGGGCTAGAGGTGGGTCCGAGATTGACCTACGAGGAGCAGCCAGTGGAGATCCTTGATCGGAGGGAGAAGCAACTGCGGAACTAGACTATTCCAATTGTCCGCGTTATGTGGAGATACCACTCTCCGGGAGAGTCCACATGGGAGCGCGAGAACGAGATGCGATAGCGTTATCCTAGCTTGTTTGCTTGATTGTATTCGTGTGTTCAAAAATTCTATTTTTAATAAATGACTTGCGTTTGAACTTTTTGTGAATTGAGATTTATTTTGTAGGTCTTCGAATTTCGAGGACGAAATTTTTTCAAGGGGGAGAGATTTGTAACTCCACTTTTCCCATTTTAGTGGAATTTAAAATTTTAATAATAATACTTCATTTTTTTCCTATAAATATATACTTTATGAATACTTTGGAGGAAAAGAATTTTGGAACAGGAATTTTTTTTTAAAATTTTAAAAGTTGGTTACAACTAATTCAAGTGGTCCCCAATTTTTCAAAATCTCCTAAACAATTGTTTAACAAATTTCGATCAAGTTTTGTAATAAGTGAAAAGGGTGAGGGCTGGGTTGTAAAAAACCAATCGGTGGAGGGGCTTAAATGCTTATTTGCCACCCTCTTTTTATTAGGCTGGAGAGAGAATTCTAATTATCATTCTCATTCTTTCATTCTTCTCCTCTTTAGATTTTCGAGGAGCTCTCCCTATTCCCCGAATCTCTCTGTGAAGCAGACCCTAGCCAGCGAGGCGGTGGCGACAGCGAGGCGGTGGCGACGGCGAGGCAGTGGCGGCGGCGATCTTCTCCTCTCCGGCAGCACCCACTTTAGCAGGAAGACTTCGTCTCCGCGGTAACAGCGTTTAGGCGAACCCTAGCTTTCTCTAACGAGTGCGCCTCCGCCAGTAGCGTGAGCGACGGTCGGACTTCTTCTCCGATGCTCTCCTTTGCAAATCTCGACTTCAGTTTAGTGAGTTTGCTTGGTCTGTTCCTTTTTATTTTGAAAATCCGAGGAGATGAGTTGTCCAAATTTCTAACGGCTCTTCTCCTTCCTAGATCGATTGGCTTTTTGGTGGCGGCTCTTCTCCTTCCTAGATCGATTGGCTTTTTGGTGGCATGGTCGATTAACAGAGATCTAGGTCGATTGATTGACCTCGACCGACACTCTCCGCCACGGTGATTTCAATTTCTCTGTAGGTATGGTTGTTCTCTTTTTTTTTTTGAATTATTGTATCAAGTTGCCGAAGGATCTTGATTGAATTGTGGGGCTTTGTTCAGATCTGACGATCGAGTTGATCGGTCAATTGAGAAGATCAAGTCCTGTTCGATTGGATCAACGAACTCAGTCTTGGTAAGCTAATCGTTCCTTTCTAAATTTTGAAGTTACTGCTGTTGATCGAGAACGTTGTGTTCTAGATTTTAGATCCTCTGTTTATGATCAATCCTTGCTAGTTTGAATTGAAGGGTTGGTTGACTGTTAATCCTAACCACTGTTATGTAATTGTTGTTGTAGTTGCTATACATGATTGTTGATTCGTACCCAATCCTAGCTAGACTTATCAGAATTCGAAACCAGGTAATGTTTTACTTCCACTTCATGATTCGAACCATTTTATGCGTGATTATGATTTCAGTATATTTTTGTTTTGTGTTTGGGCGTGCGTTCATTGGTGATTGGATCGTGTCCGAGGTTATGTGCCGGATCGGTTGTGTTATGGTATTGGCTGTGTCGGCTATAGCTGGGTGTGTCCGGGAGCAGAGTGTTTGAACCCTGTGTTATGTTCAGGTGGGCGTATCATTTGACTCGTGTTCTGCCAGTGTTTATGTGCTGCTGTATTCATTTTTGGCGTGCGTGTCCAGTACTCTGTTCATGACCGAGCTGTTCGTATCCATAGGAGGGGACGTTTTCAATCAGCGTGTGTTCGAAGACCCAAAGTTGAGCTGAGACCCTTCCGAGTCTTAAGCTGTGAAAATTTCTTATTAATTTACATTCAATCGGGTTGTATATATATTTCTTTTGGTTTTAATGTATTCTTTCAATTTATATTCAAAATGTGTATACAGGAGTGGTTTTAATGTATTCTTTCAATTAGTTGTGTGTTATTAATTTAATGTATTCTTTTGGTTTTAATGTATTCTTTTGGTCTCTTAAGCTGAGACCCAAAGTTTTATAAACTTTCAATTTGTCTTAGCAGTAACCTTGGGATTCAATTGAGTTGGTTTTATGTGTTTGGAAACTTTGTAGAGATTGAACCTAGAATTTGTTTGAATGTGGATCAGGTGGCCTATCAGGAAGAGTGTGGGTTAGTGGTATATCTAGTTGGTAAAGTGTATGGCTAGTGCATTAATACATTTATACAATAGATAGTTGTGGTTAGAGAATAAATATCTAGTTGGATTAATTGTGTAGACCTTAACCAACTTGTATAAATTATAAAATTCAGGTGGACATAGAGACTACTATTTTCCTATTCCCGATCTTCCCGGAGCAAAGGCAAGTACATTCTATGGTCTTGTGCATTTCATTATACCATGTGCTTCCTTGATTGACACACTGCGATACGACATGTTTTTCTGGTGCTCATGTTCATTGTTCTTATTACTTGTACCTGGGGTGGGGAAATATACTATTTATGTGACCAAACCCAAGAAACAACTCAGGTGTGTTTCGCTTAGACCCCGCATCGTGTACGCGGGTCCTAAGCCGTACCATTCATGTGCTTTCATGTACTTACCCCTAGCCGGTCACATACTTAGTTATATTTCAAATATAGTACACACATGCAGGAGATATACCTTGTACTTATTTCCTGTGATTCCATGATAACATGTTCTTTCATGTGCTTACATATCATGTACTTTTATGTTCTTACATACCATGTTCTTTCATGTACTTTACACACCCTATTCTTTCATGTACTTACTCATATGTTCTTTCCTGTACTTTCCATGTTTCCTTGTACTTTCATATCATGATGTTTTGTTCATTACCTAGAATTGTACTTTGCTCCGCTCCTGACTGGATAAGTTACAGGTATACTTGCAGGATTATCATTCTACCTTATGGGCCAGAGCCCGGGATCTTAGCTGAGCATGATGGTCTTGACTTAGCTTGAGGTTTCAGGTTTAGACTGTTAGCTTTACTCTTAGATATTGTCTTTAGAATTCATGTACATTTCATTCTTGATGATTCGTACATTTATATACATAGAATTGTGGATTATGGTGATCATTCTGAGATATGTTTTTAGATGTTGTGATTATATATTTTCATGTTTATCTTGTTAGTTTTCCCTAGCTTGGTACAGCTTACTTCGTCGTGTCTAACGACGAAGGCTGGGCGTGTCCGACTCGTGTCCGATTATTCGGGAGCGGGTCGTAACACACGAGCAGTCTCCAATTGCTTCATCTTCTTCTATGATCCTCGAGTCTGCATTATGCCTTTCTGTAGTGGGTGTAGGAGGCAAGGTCTGCTCGATAGAAAGATAGTCCCTAGGTTGCGGCGTAGCAGGTGTTGCTGGGATAGGTGTTCTGGTACGATGGAAAGATAAGGGGCAGTCCTTTACCCGATGTTCAGCGGATCCACATGCCAAACATTGTCCCAATCTCTTGCGACAACTATTGGCTAGATGACCAGGCCTCTTGCAGTAGGCACAAGCCAATAGCTTCTTACGACATGACTGCCGGGAAGTAGAGTACTTGATGGGACCCAAATATCTTCTCGATTCAGGGGTATCCCTCCTAGGGTGAGGTTCCGCACCTACTCGGTTTAAGATAGCTAAGGCTACGTCATTGACATCCTTCATAACATCTCTCGTGATATCAATCTGTTTCTGCTGGGCCTCGGCTTGGGCCTTCTGGGACTCCAGGATTCCTTGAAATAGGGCAACCATTTGGGAGGTGTCTGCTGGTACTGGTGGGGCGACATGAGTAACTATCATAACAGGAGATGGTGAAGTTGCCGTGGGCAGAATAGGTTCGGCTGTAGTATGAGCTGTGCTGGAGACTTGTGCAGCAAAGGGGGGATTGATGAGCTGCAAAGGAGAAGGGTTGGAACGGGCCTGAGAAAGAGGAGTGTGATCAGGAGATAACACCTTGTCATCAGCAGGTCTAGAACGGGTTGTCTTTCCTCTAGTCATAGTCTGAAAGGTTTATGAAGCAAACATAAGCAAGGTATCCTACCAGTCTATAATCAAACAAAAATATATATATATATATATATAATTTGGACCTATGTTGAGACAAATCAATGTTCTAGTGTTCTAATTGTTTCTAGGTATGTTTTCCTAAGTTGTTTGTTTCATGACCTGCATGGGCCACCACTAAAAACATGTCATGATCCGATCCCAACTTGTTGGGTCGAACCGGATCATGCCCAGCCTGCACCGTTGTGAAACGATGGCAGTAAGCTGTTTTATTGCAGGTAATCACAACAACATCTAAACATTTGTCACAACATTTATATACGGGAATTTTAAAACTTTATTTAATATTTGAATAAATACAACTGTAAAGTAAAAGTGTTGAAAGAAAATACTGAATTCAAGTCTACAAAAAAAATTCCAATAAAAGAAACTCGAATTAAAACGACATCTAGCTAGAATGGCCGTCTCGTCAGCCTTAGGCTCTGCGTCCTCCAAGGGGTCTCCGGGAACACAGCAGAATATGGTACTGGGCCATAGTAGCTATTGTGCTATAGCTCAGCAATCATCAGTGACACCTAAAATATTGGGTCTCCAGTCAGGAGGGAGCAAGTACGAGTATATATCCAATATTTCAAATAATAATAGAAATTTGCAATTTTAAACAATTTGAAGTAAAATATTTTTCTACAATTCTACACGGTAGAAAACAATGTGATTTGAGTAGATAATGACTATGACCGGCTTGGGTTGTATACTTGTATCCTAGCGATACGATATGGCTTATCCCCGTATGTAAGAGGGGTAAGCTAATACATTCATTAATTATTTGGGGTATTGGTCATAGATGTAGGCCTCAAAAATGAAGTCACGCTGAGTTAATACAGCCTATCAGAATAATGTCTAAAATACACGCTGAGTTCTATCAGACCATTTCCTCAAATATACGCAGAGTTTAAATGGTACACAGAGACAGCTCATCATTTGTCAGAGTGTCATTATGACTAACAGTACGACAGTCAAAGAATGTCTCCTCGTATGCCACGTATGTACGGGACTCGAGAGATCTCAGCCGACTATTGCGTGACTTTCGAAATCTTCCTCAACAAGATTCAGTCTTCATCAAGTTGGCGTACCAAAAAGACCTTATTGTCATTTAATGTGACTGACAAGGCAATCAATGTCAGAGATTTTGTGCCAGTCGAGGCACGACGAATCAAGACAACTGGCCGTTCTGACTCAAGTCTGCGTGTATTTTGAACTTCTATGTTCCTTCCTCAAGTTTGCGTGAATTTTGAGCTTTCTGTCTCAAGTTGGCGTGTATTCTGAAGCTTTCTGCCTCAAGTTGGCGTGTATTCTGAAGCCTTCTGCCCCAAGTCTGCGTGGATTTCATCCTCAACCAGTTGGCATGGATTTTATCTCAAATTATCAGATTGGAGTACGTGGCAGACATGCCACAAATCTCTCGTATGCGTGCCCCAGTAACTTGCACACGACTCATGCATGATTGCCATGTGTCCAACAGTTATGGGCCACGTCCAGTAACTGCTCATCAACCTTGCGTACGATTGAATCCTGCGTGATTATCAACTATGCATAGGTTATGAAAATAGTTATCTTTTTAGTTATTTTTGACTCTATAAATAGAGTTCTCTTCTCATTCAATGGACATATATACAGAATATCTAAATTGCTGTCGAATTCTTGAGAGCTTTTCTTCTTCGCATCGTCCAAGGGATAAAGCGATCGTCTTCTAGATTGGATTCCTAAAGTTGTAATTTTCCCAGAATTAAAATAAATAAAGTGAATTTATTTATGGAAGACAAATTGGCGACTCTGCTGGGGAAATCCATCTCCTCTTCTGAGATGGCAACAACTAAATGCGACGCTTCGTCGGTCGAATCGACGAAGAAGGTGATATCGATTCTGTTCAATCAACTCGCCTATGAAGAAATGCAGCGGGCTAAGGGTGGCAAGCACACTTCAGCCTCCATCACCACCGCCAAATCAAAGGGACGATCTGTCTACGTCCCTAAGAATCTGTTGGCAACCAAAGATGGTGAAGTTTCTGCCACAGTGTCTATTACTAACACTGGCAAGAACTCCACTACAGGCACGCATACTCCTGTGTGCTCGAAAATGACAGCATCCAAAAGACACGCTAACAGTGATGGCTCCTTAGCCAAATCTGTTTTCGTAGTCACGCAGTCCAGAAGTTACGCTGATAGCACTGGCTCTTTAGCCAAGCCTGTTCCAGCGTGCATTTCCAAACCTAAAAATCACGCTAACAGCACTGGTTCTTTAACCAAGCCTGTCTCAGCGTGTATCCCGCACGCATCATCCACCAAGTCAGCTCTCCCTGACTCAGCATGCGTACCGAAATCTGGCTTTTTAGCCAAGACTTCATATGCTGACAACACTGGCTCCTTAGCCAAATCGTCATCAGCATATTCTAAGAAGAATAGCTCTTTAGCTATTTCTTCCTACTTGCCAAGTTCTGCTAGAACTGGGGGTAGTCTTGCTATGGCTCCTCCACAAATGACTCACAAAGTCCCTTCGAATAGGAACAACTCTTTAGTTGTTTCTTCTGCTCCTGTAGTGTTTACTTCAGGAACAGCTTTGGCTGACAGATTTGTTAGTCAAAGAAAAGAAAATAGTCTTTTGACTACTCTTCCTTCTGGACATTCTATGTCTCAAAACTTGAACAAGTCTAAAAAGAAATATTTCTTAATGTCTTCTTCTACGACTTCTTCAAATTGGGCACAGAATTTGTCTCTACAAAAAGGTTTGTTACCAACTCCTACTCAAGGGGATGGTTCAACTCTTCCTTCTCTGCAAATATCCAGATCAATGGAAGGAAAACTTCAAGTGTCAAAAACCAATGTTTTACCTCCAACAGATCTAAGAATGAAACTTAATCAATCCCGTTTGGGAAGCACTTCTGGTGTTAAGAAACCACACCAATCAGGAGAAAAAGTAAGAGATCCGGATGCAGAATATGCCAGAAATTATGTGGCTCAGATTAATCACTCCTTGTATAATCAAGAGCCGTCAAGACCCAAGAACAGGAAATACATTCCTAAAAATGCACAAAGATTATTTTCAGATATACCTCAATCTTCACATACAGATTTACGAGAACATCTTCAACAAAAAAGGAGGAATAATTCTGTGTCAATGGATCATGACCATGCTGATCATGAATGTGACTTCCAGCCAAGGGTCATAATTCAATACAGATGTCAAACTAAACGACAATCTGTCTTCAATCGGATTCAGTGTGAACCTATGCCTGATGAAGATGAACCTCTTTTCGCTTCTATCAACATGACCTCTCGGGATACTGGGGGTAGAACTGATAGTCCAGATGGGGTATACAGAGGCACCAGAGCAAGAGTCTTGGCTTCTAATCAAAGAACTTCGGTTTCTGAAGACTATTATGAATTACTTGGAGAATCCAACTTCCTACCTCTTTCTACTGGGGGTAGTTCTCCTATAACTGATTTTGATACACAAAGCAATGATTCAGAGCAAACAGTATCATCAACAATCCCTCGTATGGTCACAACTTATATGGTGGATGGGAATACTGAATTACACAATGAACCTTCTTCTTCAATGACTCCCCAAGACCAAAGAATTGCTTCTTTGGAACAACAAATGAAATCTATGGCTGATACTATGAAATTAATGTATGAACTTATGGCAACCCAGCTGCAAAATCGACAGACTGTACCTGACGCCATACCAATTGACACTGGTGTAGGTCCAATGCATGTTCCTCCAGCAGTACAATCCAATATCCCTGGGCAAGCTCAACCCATTCCTAGCCATTCGGGAGCTGGGGGTAGCGCTTATAATGCTGTCCCTCCTCCTAATTATTCTCTACAAGCTACAACTCTACAATCTTCCGGAGTCGTTACTGAAGAATTGAGGAATCTTCGAACCCAATTTGAGGCATTTAAACAGAAAAATAGTTTACAAAGGTTAGGTATCAAGCAACCTTATCCAATAGAATGGAAGCAAGTATCATATCCTCCTAAATACAAGCCTCCTACTATCTCATTCTTTGATGGAACCACTTCTCCTAGTCAGTTTATCAATCATTTTGAAGTGATGACTGACCAGCTACAACCAAGTGACGCTCTTCTTACTCGGGTGTTTGTCGAATGTCTCAAAGGAACGGCTTATGAGTGGTATAGAAGTCTTCCTGATGGGTGTATTACCTCATTTGCCGGCTTCAAACAAATGTTTCTTGAACGGTTCTATGAAGGGCTCAATGACATGACTATGTCTGCTCTTATAAGAATCAAACAGAAAAATAATGAGAGCACTGAAAGCTTCATTGAAAGATTTAGAAGAGAAGCTTTAAAAATGCCTCTTGGAACTCCCGATGCTGTCACTATCGACACTTGCAAGTCAAATCTCTTACCAATCATCAACATGTGGACAGGATCCACTCAATTCCAAGATTGGCCTGCCTTCATCGTCAGTGCCAAAGCTGCCGAAGTCAGTGCCGAGACTTTCAAAGGTCTGGGGGTACACATGAATCCCAATGAACCAGGTCAAAATACTAGCAATAGTACGCGACCTAACAATCGTAAAGGAAAAGAGACTCTCGAAGTCAATCTCTAGAGCAAAAATCAAGAAGTATTATCTGCCCAAGCTACCCCAGCTCCAACAAATCAACAACCAAGAGCACCTCGCCCCAAAGAAGAATACTCTTTTGACGACGATGACGTCCTTGGTATTTTTGAATGTCTACTTAAAGGTAATAAAATACAATTACCTGAAATCAAGAAACCCGATGAAGCTGGCAAGACAGATCATCCTAAATACTGTCCGTACCATAGAATATTGGGTCACACAGCTCGTATATGTTTTGTATTGAAAGGAAAAATCCAGGAAATGATCAAATCTGGAGCTGTCACTCTCACTCCGAAAGAAAAGACCGTCACCTCCAATGTTGTCTCTATGCAATTCGGAGATTTTCCTTCTCAACTCCTCGAAAGCGGGATTGTACCTATTCCCAAGGCAACTCTTGAAATCGTGAATATTCTCCCTCCACAGTCTGAAGGATTAGTACCAATCACTATTGAAACAGGAGAAATCATATGGATTCATCCTGATCTAGTGGCAGATTTTGAATCTTCTCCCCTTCAAAAGACTACTTCCCTAAAATCTAAGAAGGCCGAAAAAACTAAGTCATGTCATATGACTTCTTTCGGATCTACTTCCGACACAGAACCGAAAGATAAGGAAGAAGCACTTGCTGGTGCTACTAGAACAGGAAAACATTATCTAAAGGATTATTCCAAGAGTTTTGAAGATACTCCTGATAGTCCTGAAGATACTCTTGATATCTCTCCAGCTGACAAAGATATTCTCGATGTTCCTCGGGAGGAAGAATCATCCACTGTACCTGTTCCTTCAACTACACCGGTTGTACCTATTCCTTCCAAGCCCACAGTACTTGAGAAAGGCAAACAAGTTCGCTTCGACAAACCAATCAGGAAGTCTCCTCCCCTTGGACTTCAGAAGCCTTATAACTTTGACATTTTAGCTCAACTCGCTAATACTCCAGCTAGAATGTCCCTCTTCGAACTTCTACGTCTTTCTAAAGAGACTCGGGAGACATTAAGTGAGGCACTTCTTCAGGCTGACTCTTGTCTCGCACAATTAAAGAAGCCAGATGAAGAACCTGTTACTTGCTTACATTGCAATTGTGTATTGGAGATCATCTCGAATATCACCTTTACACAAGATGACATGTTATTGGAGAATAATCGACATGATCGGCCTCTCTACTACACCGGTTATATCGATACGATGAAGGTAGATCGTATTCTTATTGATCCAGGGTCTGCTTTAAGCATAATGCCAAGGAGTTTGCTAGATGAATTAAAAATCCCTCTTCACAAACTTTCCAAGACGGTTACTACTATATTGGGATTTAATCAAAGCCGAAGCGAGCCGTTGGGAAAGATTCATCTGAAACTTCAAATAGGCGATTTCAGATCCAAAGTCACTTTCTATGTGATCGAGATCGTGGGATCTTATAATCTTCTCCTGGTAAGACCCTTCCTTCATGAAAATAATATGGTGCCTTCTACTCTTCATCAGTGCTTCAAATACATTGACAGCGATGGAAAAGTACGAAAGGAAGTTGCTGATATAAATCCTTTCCGTGGAGTTGAAGCTTATTTCAGTGATTCCCGAATGTACAAAGAGGAGTATACAAAAATAGTATAAGCCATGGAAAAAGAAGATCCGCAAAGTGAGACTGTGATAATCCCTTTTAAAGGTCGAACTACTCAGCAACAGTCTCCTAAACCCTCTGGAGAAGCCCCCTTCATTATTCCAGTGAGCGGACGTATCTCTCCATTACCTCCATCATCTATCCAAGACACACTGATCATTCCTGTCAGTAGGCGTACTACATTTCCTGCATCTTCACTTACAAAACAGGACACTCTGGTAATCCCTGTTGGTGGGCGAACTACTTTTCCATCTCAAGCTTCAAGGGAGCTCACCTCTTCTGAGCCATTTGTGATCGATCTTAATCGAAACAAAATTCCTTCTCGTTCTTCTTCTCCCCCTTTAGTCATTGATTTGGCTAAGATTTCTAAGGTTCAACCTCCTTCTGATGTAAATACTACTACTTTTGAAATTAATGAAATGTCTCCATCTTTGCAGTATATTGATGTTTGTAATCATGTTCATAATTATTTGCATTTGTTAGATGACTTGAAAACAATAACCATAGGAGTTGTACAAACTTTTCATACAGAAGTATCCTTAGAATCAGTACAAGGTTCATGCTTTCTAGTACCTAGCAGAAAACCAGGAGACACTCCAATATTCTTTTACAAAGGACCAAAGAACCCTATCAACCTTGAAGATGATGATAGAAATGATGATTCTGGAAGATTACAGCTGCGTCGTTACAGCCAGCAATCTAAAGATATTATCAAAAATATGGGCTATGACTTCAGAACTGGCCTCAGTAATAGGAAAGGAAGAAGAATGCCTGTTCGGATTCCTCCTTTAAAATATGGAAGGACGAAATGCGGATTGGGTTATATTGCTCCTACTCCCTTTATCAATATCATCCATGAAGATCCTAAATCTGACGAAGATAAAAGATCTGATTCTTCTAGTTCCTCCTCTTGGGATTCTGATACAAGTATTGGTGACTTCCACCGTAATATTTTATCTTCCAACATGGTTTTCGTTGATGGTCCTGAAGAAGATGACGAAGACGAATTTGAAATCTCATCCGAATCAGAACAATGGGCCCAAAGGCTAGATAATCAATGGGAGTTTAGATTCGAGCAAAGAGAACCTCCAACTGAAGATAAACTCGTTCAAATAGATGTTGGTGAAGAGGGATCCCCCAAACCAATATTCATTAGTGAAAGTCTTTCAGAAAATGATAAGCAAGACATGATCAAACTTATTCGCAAATACATTGATGTCTTCTCTTGGAGCTATGAAGATATGCCAGGACTTGATCCACAGATAGCAACTCACAAACTCAATATCATGCCAAATGCTAAACCGGTCAAGTAACAACAGCGACGATTTCGTCCAGACATTATGGATGCAATTGAAGCCGAAGTTAATAAACTCATGGCTTCTGGGTTTATTAGAGAGGAACAACACCCTGATTGGGTGGCTAATATAGTTCCTGTCCTTAAAAAGACTGGCAAGATCAGAGTATGCATAGACTATCGTGATCTCAATACGGCATGTCCTAAAGATGAGTTCCCCCTACCAATTACTGATGTTATGATCGATAATACTTGTGGTTTTGAACGGATGTCGTTCATGGACGGGTATTCTGGATACAATCAAATTAAAATGTTTCCAGATGACGAGAATCACACTTCCTTCAGAACGCCGATCAGTATATACTGTTATACAGTGATGCCATTCTGTCTCAAGAATGCAGGAGCAACTTATCAACGAGCTATGAGCACTATATTCCGTGAACATTTGCGAAAAACAGTCGAATGCTACGTTGATGATATTGCAGTCAAAAGTCGACAAAAGAGGATCACATCCAAGATTTGAAAACTATATTTGATCTAATGCGTCGGCATCAATTAAGGATGAACCCTACTAAGTCCTTCTTAGGCGTCTCTAGTGGTAAATTTCTCGGCTTCGTCATTACCTCGAAAGGTATACACGTAGATTCCGAGAAGATCAAAGCCATCCAAGAGATGCGTCCTCCATGCACCTTAAAAGAGCTTCGAGGATTTCAAGGAAGGATCGCTTATATCAGGAGATTCATCTCTAATCTTTCAGGAGATTCATCTCTAATCTTTCAGGACGCTGCAGACCATTCAATAAACTTTTGAAGAAAGGTGTTTCTTTCGTCTGGACTGACGAATGTCAGAAAGCATTTGATGACATAAAATAATATCTGATGAACCCCCCAGTATTGGTACCTCCTATTTTAGGAATACCTTTCCTTCTATATACCCGAGCAACGAGTCATTCATTGGGTGCACTGCTCGCTCAAAAGAATAAAAATGGTCATGAACAAGCCATTTACTATCTCAGTCGTACTATGACCGGAGCTGAACCTCGATATTCACCAGTCGAAAAAGAATGTCTAGCCCTTATGTTCGCTGTCCAAAAGACACGACATTATATCATTGGCCAGACCATTCATGTCATTTCCAGGATCAATCCTATACGAGTCATGATGAAGAAACCAAGTGTTTTAAATTCTCGATTGGCTAACTGGGGAATTTTACTTGCTCAGTATGATATGCACTATATCCCTCAGAAATCGGTCAAAGGACAAGCTTTAGCTGATTTTCTGGCTGCTCATTCAATTCCAGAAAATTCAAAACTCTACGATGAAATCCCAGATGAAGTCCTAGATTCAAACCAAATTGCTGAAGAAGATCCTACTTGGCGTCTATTCTTTGACGGAGCTTCAAGAATAGGTCCTAATGGTGACATTGTCGCTGGGGTTGGAATCGTTCTTGTATCGCCAGAAGGTCTTGCTATCCAAAGAGCTTATTCTCTCGATCAACCATGTTCAAACAATGTAGCTGAATACAATACATTGCTCATTGGTCTTCAACTCGCTAAACATTTGAATATTCAACATTTAGAAGCTTATGGAGATTCTAAACTCATCGTCAATCAGATAAGAGGTACTTATGAAGTTCGCCATCAAGATCTAGTTCCTTACTATAGATTGGCCATATCTATGGCTTCTTCATTTGAAGGATTCTTCATCGAGCATGTTAGGCGAGCATGTAACACAGAAGCTGATGCTCTTGCTAATCTTGCGGCAGTGTTAGCTATTCCGGTTAAACGTCTGTAGAAGCATGGAAAATACTAAAGAAGTTGACTCATGCGGCCAAGAAAGACCCATGTGGCTCAGAAAATGCATGCGGCTCAGAGAGTCATGCGGCATAAGGAGCTATGCGGCCGGAGGCATTCCATGCGGCTCAGAAGACATGTGGCGTGACAGTGCTCCCCTCCGATCCATGCTACATTAATTGCTTTGACGGCTGACCCCTCTGAAAAGTTGACAGACTTGACACCAAAGCAGGTAATTATGACTCTGTCATGATGATGAATCTCTAGGGAAGAGAAATAAATCTCTGACACGATCCCCCGAGAGCAACAAAATGCCACGTGGCCCTGCCACGTGGGTGTGCTTATGCGGCTCGAAGTGAAGACTTCCCATGCGGTTCAGAGTGAAGCTGTCCCATGCGGCTCGAGTGGAATCATCCCTATGCGGTTCAAGAAGATCATGCCCATGCGGCTCAAGCAGACACACCATTATGAGGTTCATGCGGCTCATCATATGGTTCAAAAGTCTGAAGGAGGGGGCCACTGCCCAGACAGTCCTGACACGTGTCCCAAGTCTTATGCGGCCCAAATTTCATGCAGCCCAAATCTCATGCGGCCCAATCTGCATGCGGCTCCAGTCTCACCATTGGCTCTCAGAATACGTGTCCTCAGCCGATCAATCTCCCAGATTTATGGCAATCCAAGATCGGGTCAAATCCCAATGATCTGGGGCACGTGGCAGGAGAATAAATTTGATTTATTCGCAGATATTAGAGAATCATTATAAGGAAGATTTATGCCAATCAGCATTAATTGCTAATGGAGATTTGGTGTAATCTATCCTTAATGGTTCTGATTCGTCATAATCAGAAACGAACGGCCTGGATTGATCAATCCCCAGGCCGCCGCCATCTCTAAGAGCTAATCATTGGCAACCCTAGTGATCATGTCCCACTATTATAAATAGCAAGGTGCCATTCCCTTGTAGCATATAGAGAGATATATACAAAAAAAATACCAGAGCGGAATACGTATACACAGAGAGACTTCCCCCATAGTCAGAGAGAGAATATACACACAGAGAGAGAGAAGCCAGAAAAGCAATCAGAGAGAGAGAGCAAGAAGGCATTTCTTCGTCAACGACCAAGCAGATCTTTCCCGAGTCAAGGCTGCGTACCGATTGTCCAAGGAGTAAGGCAGAGCGGCCGTCGCTTTCCCGAGCCTCTATCGTCACCCCCCAGAATCTAAAATAAACAATCGTACTTAGACTGCTGTACCTAGGTTTTCGTCCCTAGGCTTTCTTTGTACGAGCGAGTTTGTATTGTGATTCTAAGTTCAGTCCTCCGATAATTGTTCTGTACTTTTACAATCAATGGAAAACACGATGGCGACTCTGCTGGGGACTAACTTCTCCACGGCTGAGGAGTTGGTGACGCAATCGGACGCAGCCAAACTTGGCTCTACACAACAGAAGATGGTCGTACGCTTCGACCAACAAGCGTTCGAAGAGATGCTCTCTGAAGGTAGCACTGGCCCGGTCCAGAAGCGCACCCGTACCATAAAGGCTCGCAAAGAGTGGAGGCCAAAATCATTTGCTCCCCCGCAAGCCCTTGATGGGGTGCTCTCTATTGCTCAAGATGGCGAGAAAGACTCCCCTGCGGCCCCACTTCAGACCGTAGACAACTCTGCTGTCCCCAAGTCCGGCAGAAGAAAACACTATGATGCTGGACTTGCAGGGGCAAAGAGGAACTCTATGCAATCCGAGCCGCAGAAGAGTATTAACCGCAGGGAGAAAGCCCATACGGCTACAACCGCCGACCGCATAAGAAAAACTCATGCGGCCACATCTGTCAGCCGCATAACATATGCGGCTACAGTTGCCAACCGCATGGATGAGACTCATGCGGCTATTAAAGTCAATCGCTTGCAGAAAAACCATGCGGCCACAGATGCCAACCGCATGCGGTCAGCCTGCACGGTCGTGACTCCTAGCCGCATAAAGACTCATCCTACAACAAAAGACAGTCGCATGCAGACAGCCTGCACGGTACCCGATGCTAGCCGCATAGCGTCCGTCCCACGCTTCTCTCGATCAGTCTTCGACCGGCTCTCATGCGGTCCTGACTCTGATCATTCTCTGGATGATAATCCAGACTCTGTGGTATTCGACTTAGACTCCTCCTATTACGCACCCACAAGTGCTAAAAGGAGGAAGTCTAGGGCAGCACGGGCTCATCAAGTCCAGACGACTGCCCCAACCTCTGACTATCGGGGCGTCCCGCTGATTATCATGCGGGCCTCTGATGGGAAGTTGTATAAAACCACTCATGTCCAGCCCCCGACGGCAAACAGAAAAAGTGGTTCCTCTGACCTGCGTGAGGTTATCCTCCACAAACGCAAGGAAAGAGAAGGAGCTTCGGGGTGTAAAGAGCCCTCACACGGACATCAATGCACCCAGATCATCGTCAACTGATGTTGCAGCAACGCGGCGGTGACGGAAGACCGGCCATCCGTCTTCCAAAGACTACATCACCTGAGCTCAGAAGACGAGGCACCTCCTGTTGTCTCCTGCAAGTCCGCGCAGAAAATTCTCGCCAAGGGAAGAGGGAAGAAAACGAGCATCTCCAGCCCAAAGGTGTCAACTACTGCAGCTAAGAAACCGTCGTCTAAAGGGTTATCCTCCACTGGAGTATTTCAACACACCCGTTCGAAGACGAAAACTGCTGCAGTAGGAAGTTCGTCGTCTGCAATATTGGGGGTCGTCGGAACTGGGGGTAGCACTCCTCCAAACATCCACAATAATCCGACATTCCAGGAATACGGACTGGAGGAAGCAAATCCTCCGACGGATACAACAGATACCGACGTCCCCAAGGACATCCTAGACGAAGCAAGCTCCGAAGCTGGGGGTAGTGTTCCTTCCGAGTTCGAACCTGAAGAGAATATCCCCATATATCCTAATAATTTCTCGATGTACGGGTACGACTCGGAGGGTACATCCTCCACCACTCCTTCCGTCACTCCTCATGTGAAGACGGTGTTCATGACAGACAGCAATCAAGGCGGTTCTGGTGATCGCCAGCGCATCGACACTTTGGAGGCCATATTGCACGCCTTGGTCAAGTCTGTAGACGAGATCAAAGCGGCACTTCCTAATCTGCAGGGGGTGACACCTGGCCAGACAAGCACGAGTCCCACAATCAACGTAGATTCAAATTCAGCGGTACCGAACCCGGGCAACAATCCTCCCGAGATAACGGCCCCTACCGCGACAGATGAGGCCCGAGAAGTAAGAAGAGAGGTTCAGGAGCTCCGAGCAATGTTCTATGCCCGAGAAAACTCTCAAGACCTCAGGATACGGCAACCATATCCTGCTGAATGGAGGGATGTTCCCTTTCCACCAAGATATAAGCCGTTCAATATCAACCCATATGATGGCAAGACTTCAGCAAGTCGGTACATCACTTACTTTGAGGTCACTACCGACCATCTGCCCCATGATGACGCTATCCTCACGCGGTTATTCATTGGGGCATTGGAAGGAGTCGCCTTCGATTGGTACCGCAACCTGCCGGACAATTGTATCCATTCCTTCGCTGGCTTCAAACGCCTGTTCTTGGAGAGGTTCTATGAGGTAGGGCAGGACGTCACGATGTCTACCCTCATGGACGTCATTCAAGGAGAGAAAGAGCTGACGAGGAATTACATTGAGCGGTTTCGTCAAACCGCAATGAAGTTACCATCTGGCAACCCGGACTCTTCCTTGATCGAAATTTGCCAAAAGAGACTACTCCCAACAATCAGTCTCTGGATGGGCGAGAGTCAATTCAAGGACTGGAAGGCTTTTATTATTAGTGCTACAAGTGCCGAAGAACGATTAAAGAAGGCTCGCCAACTGGGATTACATATCTCAGAGGGAGAGAACATGGGCAAGCGTCCCAGTACCACCAACGACAATGGGGGTAGTCCCTCCAACAACCGGGACAACAGAGGCAAGCAGGCTATGGTGGCCGATACAGTCCAGAAGCCTGAGTCGCAACCTGCGGACAAACAATGGCCTCAAATTACTTACTCTTTTGAAGACGGTCACGTCAAGCCTATCTTGGACATGCTCATACAAGGAGATAGGATTCAGCTTCCTCCACCAAGACGGGAGCCTCGGCCGGCTGATCTGGAGAACCCAAAGTTCTGCCATTACTACCGCTACGTCCACCATGCTACGCACGACTGCTACCAACTGAAACGATATATCCAAAACCTCATCGATTCGAACGCTCTGGCCATCGATTTCGAGGAGGTAACCGTGGCAGCCAACATGGTGTCCGTACAATTCGGCAGCTTCCCTCCAACAGAGACCCAGGACGGGGTTATACCCATCCCTCTGGCAACGATGGAGATTGCTAATCTCCCGCCTGCTCAAGCTGCTGGTCTAGTACCCCTTACCACATCACGAGAGGAAATCATGTGGGTCCATCCGGACCTAGTCCACGAGGTAACTCAGTCCACTCCATCTTCTAAAAAGAAAAGTGGAAAAGTCAGATCCTGCCGTACCACCTCAGCAGATGAAGAGGAAGTCACGGCCGTTGTTACTCGATCCGGAGCACAATCTCAACATGTGGCTGAAAACTCGACTGATGATCATCCGCCCACTACCACGGATGCTCCGGGACCGGCTCAGCCTTCGACGACCGACAAGCCTAGGCCGAAGGAGACTCGCTTCGACAAATCCCTCCGAAAGGAAACATCTCAGGGGCTGGAGAGGCCCTACAATTTCGACATCTTGGCACAATTGGCCAATACACCGGTCAAATTGTCCTTATATGAACTCCTGAGGCTCTCGAAGGATGTCCGTACAGCTTTGAGCGATGCACTTCAAAATGCCGACACGTACCTGGCTCAGGTCAACCTCACGGGAGAAAATCAGCCCGCAGACCTCCAAGACAGTGCCTGTACGGGAGCAATGCCTAACATCATCTTCACTCCACAAGACATGCTCATTAATACTAATCTACACGATCGCCCATTATACTACACAGGCTACATCGACGACATAAAGGTGGACCGGATGCACATTGACCCTGGGTCTTCCATAAGCATCATTCCAAAAGGACTACTGTATCATCTTCGCATCCCGATGCATCGCCTGACCCCTACAAACACTGCCATCAGCGGGTTCAATTCGGGCAGGAGCTACCCAATCGGAAAGATCCGTCTGAAATGTCAGATTGGCGATCTCCAATCAGAAGTCACTTGCTACGTCATAGATGCCGACACTTCATACAACATCCTTTTGGGGCGCCCTTGGATACACGATTACATGATCGTACCTTCCACGCTACACCAATGCTTCAAATATGTCGACAAGCACGGCTTCGTGAGGACAGAATTTGCTGACATCGATCCCTTCAAAGGGGTCGAATCTTATTACTCGGACTCCTGCCTATACGAAAAGTCGAAGAGGCACCTTGAAGGAGGAAATGAACAAACTGATGTTGAAGCAACCACGGGATCAGAAGAACCTCTGACAATCCACCTCCAGGCTCGTAAACCAGGCAATTCCGCACCCCTTATGGCCACGCTGCGTAAGGACGCGATCAGCCTCTCGGCACAGGAAGAGCAGTTGAGAATCCGGCTGCCAAGGTCCGGCCAGTTACCGAGACCCATGACAGGGCCACTTACCATCAGATTGTCGAGAGTCGGTCAATCCCAAACAGAGAGGCTTAATCCCTCCGATAGGCCTCTGACGATACGCCTGCCTAAGAAGGGTCGTCACCCCGATGCGAGGTCTGACACTTCAAGCGAAACAGCCACCCCTCGCTCCACATCAAGTGCCAGACTGGGGGTTGCTAGTCTACCGACAACCCCACGCTCCGCTCCGTCAGTTGAACCTCTGAAGATCAAGCTGACTAGGACGCCCTCTCAATCTTCATTCACACAGGGGGTAGCCGAAGAGGAACCAGAGCTAGCCAAGTATGTGGCTGCCCACACTGACGCTCCCTCCGCAGATGATGTAATCCCTCTAAAAAAGATACCTTACTTCATCAATAAAGGGTTATCTTTGGACTACACCGAGCTCAATAAGCTATGTACAATGTATGCTATGGAACACGGTATAGGCACTCACCTACATACACAGGTGACAAATGTGTACACCGCTATCCAACTTACTCCAGTAGAAGACGCTTACCGAATAATCGAGGAAGGGGACCACCCAATCATCTTCGGCCGGACGAACAACCCGCATCCCCTTGCCATGGAAGAAGTCAACTTCGGGTCAGATGCTGGAAGACTGCCTCTGTATCTCTATAGCCCTCAATCCAAATATTTTATGCAGAAACAGGGGTATGATCTAGAGACAACGCCAGGACTGAACTACGGCACTGGACGACGATTACCTTTGAAGACGCCAGCCCCGGCGGGCAAACCACGGAACTACTATAACAAAATCCGATGCGGTTTAGGGTATGTAACGCCTACTACGACCCCTGAAAGCTCAGATGAAGAATGCGACTGGCAGTCACATTCAACCGGATCACCGACTTTCGACTCAGATACCAGCATCGGAGATGTGTTCAGACAAGTCATGTCAGTCAATATGGCATTCACCGACGCTTATGAGGAAGACGAAGACATCTCCGAAATCCTTAAGCTAGAGCCATGGGCCCAGCAATTAGACGCACAATAGGAAAAGCGGTTCGAACTGAGAGAACCTCCTACTGAAGATGAGGTCATACAAGTGGATCTCGGCAGTGAATCTTCTCCAAAACCGATCTTTTTCAGTAAAAGCCTAACTGACGAAGAACGAGAGTCGCTGTTAGAACTTGTCAGAGAATACATTGATGTGTTCGCCTGGAGCTATGAAGACATGCCAGGGTTAAATCCTGACATCGCTCTCCACAAACTCAATATACGGCCAGATGCAAAGCCAGTCAAGCAGCAACAACGACGCTTCCGCCCAGGCGTCATGGACGCGATCGAAGCCGAAGTCAACAAGCTAATAGCCAGCGGCTTCATTCGTGAAGAGCAACATCCTGATTGGGTCGCCAATATAGTACCCGTCCTCAAGAAGAATGGGAAGATTCGAATCTGCATCGACTTTCGCAACCTGAATGAGGCATGCCCCAAAGACGAATTTCCCCTTCCTAGCACAGACATCATGATCGACAATACATGCGACTTTGAACGTATGTCATTCATGGATGGATTCTCGGGGTACAATCAAATCAAGATGTCTCCTGACGACGAAAAGCACACCTCATTTCGAACCCCGATTGGCACATACTGCTACACAGTCATGCCATTCGGTCTAAAGAATGCTGGCGCTACATATCAGTGAGCCATGAGTATCATTTTCAGAGAACATTTGCGCAAGACAGTGGAATACTATGTCGACGACATCGCCGTCAAGAGTCGCCATAAGGAAGATCATCTGCAAGACCTGAGAACGGTGTTCAACTTAATGCGAGCCCACAATCTGAAGATGAACCCTACGAAATCGTTCTTAGGCGTATCCAGCGGGAAGTTCTTGGGCTTCATCATCACTGCACGGGGTATCCATGTAGACCCCGAGAAAACGAGGGCAATTATGGAGATGGGTCCCCCGAGAAATCTCCGTGAACTTAGAGGCCTCCAAGGGAGGCTAGCTTATATCAGGAGGTTCATTTCCAACCTCTCCGGGCGATGCCGACCATTCACCCACCTCATGAAGAAGGGAGTCTCATTCGTATGGGACGAGGAATGCCAGCGCGCTTTCGATGACATCAAAGAATATTTATCAAATCCTCCAGTCCTGGTGGCCCCGGTCCCTGGAAAACCATTCTTGCTCTATGTACGAGCAATGGAACACTCCCTCGGTGCCCTGCTGGCACAAAACAACGACGCAGGCCACGAGCATGCCATTTACTATCTCAGCCGAATGATGGTCGGGCCCAAACACCGATACACCGCTGTGGAGAAAGAATGCCTCGCACTGGTATTCGCTATTCAAAAGACGCGGCACTATGTCCCGGGGCAAACCATATATGTGATCTCACGAATCAACCCTCTCAGGGTCCTCATGACCAAACCAGGGGCACTCAGCTCCCGCTTCGCTACATGGGCGATATTGCTGTCCCCCTATCATATGATCTTCGTCCCGCAGAAGGCTGTCAAAGGTCAAGCCCTGGCAGACTTTTTGGCGGCCCATCCAGGATCGAAATCATCCAAAATATACGAAGAAATCCCAGATGAGATCGCCGATTCAAATACAACCACCCACGATAACATATGGCGGATGTTCTTCGATGGCGCTTCAAGAACCGGACCCAAGGGAAACATCGTCGTTGGGGTTGGAGTGGTATTGATTTCTCCTACTGGGCTGGTGATCAATCGTGCCTACTCCCTCACAGAACCCTGCTCTAATAATATGGCCGAGTATAACGCTCTGGTCATTGGTCTCCAACTGGCAAGAGAGCTGGGGGTAGAATACCTTGAAGCGTACGACGACTTCCAACTAATCGTCAATCAGATCCGGGGCTCATACGAGGTCCGCCATAAAGACATGATCCCCTACCATCAAATTGCGATCAACATTATCTTATCGTTTGAGGGATTCTTCATCGAGCACGTCCCCAGACTCCAAAATATCGAAGTCGATGCTCTAGCAGGCCTTGCCGCTTCTTTAGCAGTGCCAAACCAAGCTCATCATTCGGTTGACGTGATAGGCCATGAACAGGTCTGCCCCAAGAACAATGTTCAATTCGTGGCGAGTTATTCCGCCCAGACGGTCGACGAAGCACCAGACTGGAGACAGCCATTTATCGACTTCGTCGTCTACGACATCCTCCCAGAGAATCCAAAGGAAGCCATTTCTGTCAGACGGCGTTCTCTCAGATTCTTCTACGATACAGAGACGAAGATGCTGTATCGCCGCTCCTATGACGGATTATTACTCCGGTGCTTGTCGAACGCAGAAGCCAAAGAAGCCGTGCGAGAAGCTCATAACGGTGTCTGCGGGGCCCATCAGCCCGGCCCAAAACTATAAGATCGCCTTCGCCGGATGGGCTACTACTGGCCCACGATGGTGGCTGATGCGATAGATTATGCCAGAAAATGTAAGGCCTGCCAAGTCCACGCAGACTTCATTCACCAACCATCCAAATTTCTACATCCGACAGTAGCGTCCTGGCCATTCGAAGCATGGGAAATGGATATCATTGGTCCAATCACCCCACCTTCCTCCCGAGGACATCGCTTCATACTTGCGATCACTGATTACTTCTCAAAGTGGGCAGAAGCTGTCCCACTCGCCGAAGTCAAGACTTCGAACGTGATCAGCTTCCTGAAACACCACGTCATCTACCGCTTTGGACTGTCCCGAAGGATCATCCATGATAATGGTCCGCAGTTTGTAAGCCACACATTCTACCGATTCTGCGACAAACACCGCATTCAGAATGTCGCTTCGACACCATACAACCCGGCAGCAAATGGGTTAGCAGAGGCATTCAATAAAACAATCATCAAACTCCTCAAGAAGTTTGTCTCCTCCAACAAACGCGACTGGAATGAGAAGCTCGGCGAGTGCTTATGGGCTTATCGCACCACGGTTCGAACAACCACCGGGAATACACCATTCTCTCTCATGTACGGGAGTGAGGCAGTTCTCCCATTAGAGACTCAGATACCCTCACTCCGCGTCGCCCTCACTTATCAATTGACAACGGATGATAACTACCGACGTCGACTACAAGAGTTAGAGGCCTTAGATGAAAAACGCCTCCTAGCTCAGCAAAGGATCGAATTATACCAAGCACGCATCTCAGGAGCCTTCAACAAAAAGGTCAAAGTCAGAACATTCCAAGTGGGCGATCTCGTTTTGGCAGTCAGGAGGCCAATGGTCATGACTCACAAGACCACCAGCAAGTTCCAGCCAAAATGGGAAGGCCCATTTATCATCGAGGCCGTGTTCTCCAATGGTGCTTACCATCTCGCCAAGCAGAACGGAGACTTGCTCATGTTGCCCGTCAATGACAAGTTCCTGAAGAAATACTATGTTTAAACAACATCTTCCAGAGTTTTGAGTCATGTGCCCGCTGGTACCACTGAACTCAACCCCCTAATTTTCCAACTTATCGAGTCACGTACCCTCTTGTACCGCTGAACTCATATCCCAAATTCCCAAGTCATGTACCTCCTGGTACCTCTGAACTTACACTTTGATTCCAACATTCATGGATTGTCGAGTTATGTGCCCATCGGTACCCCTGAACTTACATCCCGGTCACTCTTTTGAAAGAAAGTCATGTATAATCATACCGCTGAACTTTCTTCCTACAAGAGATCCTCCCTCATGATCTAATACCTGCACTCCCAATGCACAACAAAGGTAACGGATACACAAATTTCCAAGACGACCATGTCCTCATCACCTCTGAGTCGTCCCATTTCTGCCAAAAACAAATCACCCCTACATAGAATTTCCATGTCCTCATTACCTCTGAGTTATTCTACTTACCCCCTTCATTGAGCCCACTCCTGTCATGTCCTCATTACCTCTAAATGGGAAGGCTCCGTCGAAGAAACCTTCATACTTGCCATGTCCTTATTACCTCTGAGTAAGTATGATGATCCCCTTTCGACCTATTACCTGTACCCACAACCAGAGTACACCAAGGGTAATGGGTCCACAAATATCCTCTGTTGACCACAAATGTCCTCTGTTGACCACAAATGTCCTCTGTTGACCACAAATGTCCTCTGTTGACTACCAATACCCTCCGTCGAGTTCGCTCCTGCCATGTACTCATTACCTCTGAGTAGGAAGACTCTACGTTCAAAAAACTTTCATACTTGCCATGTCCTCGTTACCTCTGAGCAAGTATGTCAGTTCCCCTTCATCCTATTATCCGTATCCTAAACCAGGGTATGCCAAGGGTAATAGGCCCACAAATATCCTCAGCTAAATTTCTTAACACAAACCTATCACCTCATCATGCCCCAGGAGCCCAGCTGCTCTACGGCAATTCTTTTCTCAATACCAAGAGCACCCATGACCACTTTGCTACGGCTGCTTCAGGTATCCTGACTGAAACGTGTTATCTCTACCTGAAACCAAGGTACGCCATGGGTAACAGGTCCACAAATATATCCCCTATGCGGGGGAGAACATCACCACAATATCACAGGCACAACAGGCAATACAAATGAAGGGTAGAATGGAAAATACTCTTTATTTGAAGGAAGAAAAGAAGCATTACATATTTCGGGATCACGTCCCTTTCAAAAAAAAAAAAAAGAAAGAAAAAGAAGGGAAAAGAAAAGGCCGACTACATTTCAGTGTTACTCAATTCTAGGAGGCGGTCTCTCACTGAGGTGTTCTCCCGCTCAATCCGTTGCCGAGCGCGACGCTCGGCCTCCTGGAGTAACCGCTCCTCATTGTCCAAGTCCAGGAGCGCCTGACAGTCATCTTCCAATTTCTTCAAGACAGCCTCCAGGTCAGTCGAAGCTTGAGTAACCCTGTCAGCTTCCTGAACAATTAGCCCCCTGTCATTGCGGGCAGTCTCGAGTTCAGACTCCAGGAAAGTCAACTTCTTCTGAAGCGCAAGGATCTGCTCCCGCGTCTCGGTAATCTCACGAGAGACGGACTCCTCCCGAGCCATAACGTTTTCAGTTGCATAACTCAATTGATCATACCGATCAGCTAAGTCGCTGAGATCCTTCAGTGCGGCCGGTCTGGTCTTATCTCGAGCCGCTCTGGTCCTCTCTATAACAGCTATAAGGGAATTTCGCTCCTCGTTTATAACAACAGGCAGATATGCCTGCCACAATACTCGAAGCTCGGACACCAGCTGATCAGCCTCCAGTAATTTTCCCTCCAGAAGCGAAGCCATTCCTGCATCATCAGGAAGATCCCTAAGGATGTTTATTTGACCATGGGCGCATCTTCGGGCCAAGGTAAAAGAGGTCCCTCTTTCTACAGCGGCCTCGATTCCCCTCTTCAAATGACGATGGAAACTGGCAACCACGTCCTGTAATGCGTCGTTCAAAACTTCAGCAGAGGAGGGCGTCAGGGGAAGCCGGAGCGGCAACGTCAGAGGAGTAACGCTAGAGCTCGCCACCAAGGGAGCGGAGTCCGAGTAGAACGATGCATGAATAGCGGCCAACTCGTCTTCCGCCGCTCGGAGAGCTTGGATGCTCGGCAGGGAAGAAAGGTCGATTCTTGAAGCCATTGGAGCAGAGGATGATGCAAGGACCATTGTTCCCTGCCCCGACTACCCCGAGAACTGGCCCGTTAAACTCGGGCCCCCAGAAGGCCCATCAAGATGAGTCGGGCAGTAAGAAAGTACACCCCTTTCTACCGATGCCCCTTCGGTTGGGGTTGTCTCGACGACGTCCATCCTCGGCACTGAAGGGGCAGGACCTGAATGTACAGAATAACAGTCAATCGACGTAACCCGAAGGACATGATGATAGAGCAGATAGGCTTCCTCACGGGTTAAGATTCGGCTAATCTTACCAGGGGAGGGGCATGAAGGTCGCGGCTCATCCACAACTGGCATGGTCCCTCCACCCGCGATCCCCGAGTTAAACTCAGTCACGTCCCCTGACCCCGTCACCTTGAAGGGGGATACAGATTGATCTGCGTCCTCTTGAATAGGAACAGGCTCATGGGAGTCCCCGTCATCCTGGGTCACCGCTTCGACATCCTGAAACTCTTATTCTTCCTTCGACACCTAAAAGAGGGAACGAAGACAATCAGGATTGAAACTCAAAGGAAAAAAGGAAGAAAAGATCGAGAGCAGTTTTGTTACCTCTGACGCGGGGTTGACTTCTTCTCCACTCTCTTTTGTGGCTGGCGGACGGTGCCTAGTCGCAACCAGCTTCCGGGATCGAGAAACACTGCCTACAGGAGGAACCTGCCTGCTACGTTTCGGGATAGGACCAGGCGCAACAAGGGACTGATCCCTCAGCATCTCATCTGACAAAACATGCAACTGACCCACCTCTGCGCCTACCACTAGAAGGATAGAGTCATCTTCATTATGCTCGTTGCCTTCATCACCTTCAGCAGCGGAATCCAAATCTGGCACTTCGGCTCTAGTCTTTCTTTTCTTGGCCCCTTGAGAGCCTTCCTCCAGACCGGTGCCAGCAATAAAACTGGTACTTGGGTTAAAATCGACCGGGGGCTTGTTCGCCATGACATGATACAGAGCCGCCATATACAAGATCTCCACTGACTCCTTAATAGCAGGGACCGAGAAAATGGTACGAGTATGGAACGAATCATAATATTGCCAAGTTCTGATACCATCAAGAAGACTTCCCTCATAACCCAGACAAGAGCTGGGGCTGTCTAAACAAAGTTGGCTGTACCCAAACTGCCGGGCAAACCTGCTAGGCAGATACGACTCCAGAAAAACAACATTACAGTTACGGTACACCAGATACGAGGGACGGATGTTACGCAACCATAAGAGCATCTGGCCATCCAGAAGTTGAGGAGGCACAATACCGTCTATATGCACAGTCTCTATGTCCCTGGCAGAAAAGCGAGGGACGGATACGAAAATATGATACTTATCTGCCCTTGCCAAGACCATCCGGCAAACCCGCATGGCCTCACATTCCCAAGGCTCATCACGGTAACGGAAGATAAGGGCGTCATCATCAGTCGCACCACCCTCAGAGCCCGACCTCATCAAGATGGATAATATATCAGCAGCCACCCCATCAAATAATGATAAGGTAACTCAGTTCGTTCAAAATCCTTGGTCACATCGCGGGTAATGACTTTGGACGTGAAGGTACGAAGGCCACGGTGTATGCTACACACCATAGCCGGAAGGAGAGCTAGCCTGATTCGCAAGACTAATTTCACAGCCGGAAGGATAAAGTTACAACTAATTCTCTCAATAGAACCGGTTCCTCCCGAGACTATACAATTTCGTAGCCAGATCATCAAAAATCATGCCAGAAGCGCTTTCTCAGACAGCTCTTGAGTATTCTGGTAAAAGTAATCGAAAGTGTCGGTTTGGCTCCCGAATCTGCCACTAGTAGATGACACCAATTCTTTGACCGCCTCCCGAGACCTAGGGCGACGAGAGGTAACTAGACCTGAGGCATCTGCTGAGAAGAGATAATGCACCCAATCCTTGGTGTAGGGAGCATTCCCTTCCAGGTTATCCTTGCGGGTTATCTGATGGCATGTGCTATAATGACACAATATCTCCTGGTAAAGGGCCGCAAAGCCAGGATACCGTCGTTCCAAATCTTCGAGTTCCTCATTAGTGGGAGTATACGCTTCAAACGCTTCGTCCCCCCAAGGAAGCTTGGAGACCGCATGCATTTCATGGAGCGCAAGTCCCATCTCCCCTACAGGTGTGTAAAAGGTCCCTGTACGACAATTATACATTTCCAGCAGGGACATGAATAGCTTCTTGTTTATGAACAAGCCATGACTGGTACCTCGGATAGCATGGTACAGGCCAATCTCGTACAAAAAAGCCTCATACTTCTGCAGAATCCAGGTAGATAAATTGATCCACGAGGGAATAGGGTGTATCCAACCAGGAAACGTCAACCGACCAACGGGATAGGAGCCTTTCCGGGCAAGTCGATTTATAAAAGTATCGGCGGTAGAAAACGTGAAGTTAGGACCTGCCACATTCAGGAAAGAACCTGGGACCAACCCTGTCACAGAACAACTGGTATGCACCTTGCCAGCAACCACGGACTTCAGATGGTTATTATAACGGATGTTCCCCACGAACATCCCACTCCTGGTAGGGGTTAGAGTCCCCTCCATCTTCCGGTCCAAAGGGAGCATATTGAACCAAGATAATGGAAAGTGTCGCTCCATCTGAGGGATGCGGATCGCCACCCCGTTAGAAACAAAATTCCAATCCTCCGACACCTCCAAAACATGATTATTCTCCACGGTCAAGGCGTCTCCAAAAAAGAACGCAGGCTTCAAAAACTCTCCTTCGAATTTCTCGGAGTTCATCATAGCATTAAGGAAATGGAAAGGCTGATTCTTGATGGCATTCAATCTGGCCATAGGCTCATCACTCGAAAACTGATCCGCCACGTGCTGAACAATATGGTCGTACCTATAGCCGAGAGCAGCTTGAGCGCTACCCACCAAGAGTTCTCCGGCGACGTTAACCGGCAAATTTACTGAAGAACAGACAAAGAAAAAATAAGTTAAACAGAGAATAAAAAAAGAGCTGATTAGGTGTTTTCAAACCACATGCGGCTCAAGAAAATATCCATGCCCCCCATGAAGTTCTCAGAAGTCTTATGCGGCTCTAAAAAGCCCCATGCGGCTCCAGTTCAGAAGACCGCTTATGCGGCTCCGCACAATAAAAGTCTATGTGTCACCTATACGGTTTCACTAATAAGGCGCACATACAGACACAATGGTTTTTCTTATGCGGTTCGCAGCTCAGCCGTAGGGCGAACATACGATTTACAAAGGCTCGTGCATAAAGTATGCGACGTAGCCATGGCGGTTGGGGTTCCTTAATTCATACATTGTCCTTACCAACAATAGGGGGATGGACGTCAGGATGAACAGCAGGCACGACGACGGGCGGGACAGCAACCGCACCCAAGGTGGAAGTAGAGGCCGCCTTCTTGCCCTTCACTGCCACGATCTTCTTGGGAGCCACCAATTATCGAAGAAAAGAAAGGCAAGTGAGATAAGAGAAGAAAGAAAATAAAGAAGTCTTCTCTCTCTTCAAACCCCTCCTATTTATAGGAGGAGGGGAGAAGGCGGACACGTGGGCCAATGACCGATTCTTGAAGAGCGAAACCGACTCCTTGGGTTTCATCTCCAAGATTCACCCAAGGCATTAAATCCAAAAAGATTTAATGAACTGACCCTTGAGATTCTCCCTACAAAGACGGCGCTGAAGCAACTTGGAGATAATTAAAGACCCGCACACGTGGACTGGACCATCTATGCGGCTAACACACCCCCTATGGCTGAAACAGTCATGCGAATAACACATCCAAGCAGCCAGGACATCTATGCGGTCGGGATTGCATATGTGGCTAATACGGCCATGCTTCTTGTTCAAAGTATTTCAATTTTACAAATTGAAAACTTTGAAGGGGGTCCTGTAGAAGCATGGAAAATACTAAAGAAGTTGACTCATGCGGCCAAGAAAGACCCATGCGGCTCAGAAAACGCATGCGGCTCAGGGAGTCATGCGGCATAAGGAGCTATGCGGCCGGAGGCATTCCATGCGGCTCAGAAGACATGTGGCGTGACAATGCTCCCCTTCGATTCATGCTGCATTAATTGCTTTGACGGCTGACCCCTCTGAAAAGTTGACAGACTTGACACCAAAGCAGGTACTTATGACTCTGTCATGATGATGAATCTCTAGGGAAGAGAAAGAAATCTCTGACACGATCCCCCGAGAGCAACAAAATGCCACGTGGCCCTGCCACGTGGGTGTGCTTATGCGGCTCGAAGTGAAGACTTCCCATGCGGTTCAGAGTGAAGCTGTCCCATGCAGCTCGAGTGGAATCATCCCTATGCGGCTCAAGAAGATCATGCCCATGCGGCTCAAGCAGACACACCATTATGCGGTTCATGCGGCTCATCATATGGTTCAGAAGTCTGAAGGAGGGGGCCACTGCCCAGACAGTCCTGACACGTATCCCAAGTCTTATGCAGCCCAAATTTCATGCGGCCCAAATCTCATGCGGCCCAATCTGCATGCGGCTCCAGTCTCACCATTGGCTCTCAGAACACGTGTCCTCAGCCAATCAATCTCCTAGATTTATGGCAATCTAAGATCGGGTCAAATCCCAATGATCTGGGGCACGTGGCAGGAGAATAAATTTGATTTATTTGCAGATATTAGAGAATCATTATAAGGAAGATTTATGCCAATCAGCATTAATTGCTAATGGAGATTTGGTGTAATCTACCCTTAATGGTTCTGATTCGTCACAATCAGAAACGAACGGCCTGGATTGATCAATCCCCAGGCCGCCGCCATCTCCAAGAGCTAATCATTGGCAACCCTAGTGATCATGTCCCACTATTATAAATAGCAAGGTGCCGTTCCCTTGTAGCATATAGAGAGATATATACAAAAAAAATACTAGAGAAGAATACGTATACACAGAGAGACTTCCCCCATAGTCAGAGAGAGAATATACACAGAGAGAGAGAAGCCAGGAGAGCAATTAGAGAGAGAGCAAGAAGGCATTTCTTCGTCAACGACCAAGCAGATCTTCCCCGAGTCAAGGCTGCGTACCGATCGTCCAAGGAGTAAGGCAGAGCGGCCGTCGCTTTCCCGAGCCTCTATCGTCACCCCCCAGAATCTAAAATAAACAATCGTACTTAGACTGCTATACCTAGGTTTTCGTCCCTAGGTTTTCTTTGTACGAGCGAGTTTGTATTGTGAGTCTAAGTTCAGTCCTCCGATAATTGTTCTGTACTTTTACAATCAATGGCAAACAACGTCAACAAATGATTGTTGTTTACAATCGAGAATTATTTCATCTTGAGAACAATCTAACTCTAGGACTTCTAGTTGATATTGAAGAATCAACATCTCATGATGTCAATACAACAAGAGGATTCAGTATTGATTTAGAGTTCGACAGATTAAATCGTAAATCATCTTCATCTTCATCTGATTCTAGTATAGAATTCATCTTCAGTAATTCAGCTGAGACTCAGAATACTGATAAAGAATGGAGACTTCCTTTCTTAGATTTTGTATTGTATGATATCCTTCCAGATAATCCGAGTGAGGCCGCATCTATTAGACGACGATCACTCAGATTTTATTACAATCATACTACAAAAACTTTATATCGTCGAGCTTATGATGGTTTACTTCTTCGATGTATTGCCGGTGATGAGGCCCAACAAATTATCCGCGAAGCACATGATGGAATTTGTGGAGCACATCAGCCTGGACCTAAACTTCAAGACCGTATTCGACGCATGGGTTATTATTGGCCCACTATGGTAAATGATGCTATTCAATACGCCCGTAAGTGTAAAGCTTGTCAAATACATGCAGATTTTATCCATCAACCTTCAGAATTTCTACACCCAACAGCAGCATCATGGCCTTTCGAAGCTTGGGGTATGGATGTTATCGGCCCAATTAATCCGCCGTCATCAAAAGGTCATCGGTTTATTCTCGCAATAACCGATTATTTCTCCAAATGGGCTGAAGCTATTCCTTTATCTGAAGTTAAGACTTCTAACTTCATCAGCTTTATCAAGTATCATGTCATCTACAGATTTGGTGTTCCCCGTCGCATTATTCATGATAATGGACCATAGTTTGTCAGTCAGAAGTTTATTCGATTCTGTGACGATCATCGGATCAACAATTTGGCTTCTACCGCATATAATCCGGCAGCTAACGGATTAGCAGAAGCTTTCAACAAGACCATCATCAAACTCTTAAAGAAGTTTGTTTCTACTAACAAACGTAATTGGAGTGAGAAACTCGGTGAATGTTTATGGGCTTACCGCACTACAGTTCGTAATGCCACCAAATGTACACCTTTCTCTTTGGTGTATGGATGCGAAGCTGTTCTCCCATTAGAGATTCAAATTCCTTCTTTAAGGATAGCAATCGCTAATGAACTTACCACCGAGAATAATGATCGTCTTCGACTTCAGGAATTAGAAGCTCTGGATGAAAAGCGGTTATATGCTCAACAGAATATCGAATTCTATCAAGTTAGAATCTCAAGAGCTTTTAACAAGAAAGTCAGAGTTCGAGCATATCAAAAAGGAGAACTTGTTCTTACAGTCAGACGTCCGATGACTATGACGCACATGAGTAAAGGCAAGTTCGATGCAAAATGGGAAGGTCCATTCATTGTGAATAAAGTCTTTTCTAATGGGGCATATCAGCTTACCACTATGGATGGTAAAGTCACTATGATGCCCATTAATGGCAAATTCTTGAAGAAATATTATGTGTAATATTTTCATCTGTCAATATTGTTCTCCTATCATTCTCCAGCTAGTAAAAATACCAAAGTCATTGTTCTTTACAAGAATCGTTTCGATATCTTTTATCCCCAGTGGAAATAGATATTCTATTTTGTATCATTTTCTTAGCAAATTTGATATCTAGAAAATCATGTCCATATTACCTCTGAATTTTCTATCTCAGTATCATATTTATGAAAATGATATCTAGTCTTTTGATTCTCGAGTCCAAAGATCATAAAAAATTGAGTTCAAAGATATTTTTATGTCTGAATTCTATTTTTTTTAATCAGTATCAAACTAAGATCATCTCTGGTTTAATATCATCTGATAGAATTACAAAGTTTATTTGTATATTCTATTCTATTGAAATATGTCATGTATTATTTACCTCTGAACATATTTTCTATAGATACATCATTCTCAAAACAACGAAGTCAAAAATCAGATCAAAAGTTCTCATTTGTCTTCATTCAAAATCAAAATATTGATTACAAGTGAAAATATAAAAGATCTATTTATTAGGAGTTATTAGCTCCTTAATACGATCAAGTACAGTACTCATTTTCTCATCATGAGCTTTGCGAACTCTTTCTGCTGCTTCGACTGCGACAATTTGTTCATCAAAAGTGATAATAGCAGATTGGCGACGATTAACTTCTTCAATTTGCTCTGCCTGCATCTGCTCTCGCTCTTGTTGAAGAGTTTGACAGCGTTCAGCTTCAGATATACGAGCAGTGACGATCTCAGCCTGCTCCTTTTCTATGAAGGCAATTCGCTCCTGAAGACGAGCCAGTTCCTCTTTCAACTTCTTGAGCTCTTCAGCTTTTGATATTTCATCCTTCTCTAGAAGTTCTACTCTCTGACGAGTAGCTAATATTTCTTCACCCTTTTCTACTAACTTCTCAGATGAAGAAGCAAGAAATTCTTCTAAAGCAGCTTGCTGAGCTTGGGCTTCATGTTCCATTTGAGCGATCTCAGCCACAGTCAAAGATTTAACATCTTCCTTCTTGATCTTCCAGTATCTTCGGATAGTTGTCTCCAATTCATCTAGAAGATGTTCAAAGAAGATACATTGAGTTTCACAGCCAGCATGTCGCAGTGCTAGGAGCGGGAAATTGACCATCGTTCGGAGCTCAGAGAAGGGCATAGTTTCGTCTTTCAAGAAATGCCTGGAGTACGTATCCAGATATGAATAGATGATATCTGAATACATCCCCAGAGTCCTTTCCAATCCCGTCTCAAACCCAGGAGTTGCTGTCATTATTGAAGAAGAAGCTTGTACGTTCTCTGTCCTGGGAATTGAAGTATGTGCCGCTGGAGAAGTTGGCAAATGCGAGCTCCCTTCATCAACATCAGTCTGGATAAGTGGAGCATGAGTCGAGCTCATTGCTGCAGCAGTTCCTACTAGTCAAAGGAAAAATAATCAGCATATAAAGAAAAAGAAACAGTAGAAACAGAATTTGAAATAAAATTCTACCAGGCTGAGGTTCATATTCTATATGTTGAGGAAGTCTCGCATCCTCTCGCAGTCGATCCATAATGGTGTCTGACACCTGCTTTATGTGACTACTACCAGCTCCAGAATTACTGAGTGTTGGAGCATTATCAGGAGATTGAGCAGGTTCAGAACTGAGCTCCATTCTATTTCCTCTGATTTTATCTTTATCATAATGAGTGAAAGTCTCAGGATGCCAATCCTTTTCCTCTTCAGCCTCTTCCTCTTTCTCAGAGTGTTCTTCTTCAGACTCTCTTGGATCCCCAGCTTCAGGATGGGTCTCTGATCCAGAATCCATGATATTCACATCAACATAAATTTTTTGAGATGGATGAATCTCAGGAACAGTAACAATAGCGAGCTCAGGTTCTTGAGTTTCAATTTCCATGGACTCGGTATTGACTGCAGGTTCAGTCTCTTCTGGAATGTTAGTTTGAAGAATGATGTCTTTACAAACATTCTTCAATAATTCATCAGCAGCTGATAGTTCAGACGTTGGCACGTCTTCATCGCCTCTGGCCGAAGAAATGTTTTCTTCAACCTGAGTTTCTTCAATTTGATTAGGTTGAAAAGATGGAACTTTCGGTTGTTTCCTAACTTCTGCCCCGGGAGCTGGTTCTTCTTCTGAATATTCAATTTGATCATCTAATGCCTGGATGACACCCTTTTTCCCGTACTCAAAAGGGATAATCCTCATCTCTGAAGGTTCAGCAGCTACTCCACTTGTCGTCGGGACAGTCGACTCTACCTCAGTCGGTTCAGCTGAAGTTGCTGGAAGATGAACATGATCAGATTCTGTTCTCTCCGTGGAAACTGCTTCATCGATCTCTGGCAAGATCCCTCCACTCATAATAGTTTCCAGGAGTTCATTGCCCTTCATCTTTTCGACAGTCTTCTTGACGTATCTGCCTCGCGATCTCCTTTTTATTAAAGGAGCATCATCTTCATCTGTATCTTCATCTTTGTCGGCAGCATCGTCTTCATCAACTGGGATGCCACCTAGAGATGAGGTGGCAGTTATTGAAACTCCTTTCTTCCTGGAAGTCTGAGACTTAGTACTCTTTTTAGAGACTGTCTCAGATTCATCACTCCGTTTCCTCTTAGAGATGGACACGAATATTGGAGGAAGAACTTCATCAGGAAAGTTTTGCTCCAAAGATAATTCATATAAGGGTTCAACTTCCGTAGTCTCATCTTCAGGTTCCGGAGTAAATCGTTGAATAACAATCTTCTTCTTCGACCTCTTTGATGGAGCTGGGTCGTCTTCTGCAACAAAAGTCTTCAAATGAAAACTCGGCATGAAAGTGCTCGATGAAACATAGAAGCGGGCGTATGTATAGAGCATTTTCGTTCCCGCCCTGGATAGAGGATTCGGCATAGAGAATTCAACTTTTGTATCTCTAGCCGTGAAATATCTCCATGCCCGAGCTCCATCAATTAGTCCTCCACGAGCAGAAAGGCAGGTGGTGGCATTCCCAACATGAAGTTGGTCATATCCGAATTGCCGAGCAAATCGGCTCGGTAGATATGGTTCTAAGTACGTCATTTCTTTATGACGATATACCAGGTGAGATGGCCGAATCCGCTGCAGCCATTGAAAAGCTACGTCATCTAGCCTGTGCCCTTTTTCTCCGTCTATCATGTTCAGAGGCATGCTCTCATAACCCAGTGGCGGAGGAGCACATTGAATCGACCAATGTGATGATCGGTTCAAAACATTTCTACATTCTGGAAGAGTGTGAACCTTCCAGAAAGTTTCTCCGGCGTACTTCTCTAAAAAGAGGCTGTCGCTCCCTCCTGCTCCCGGAGGTATCAGACCGTCGTGATGGAGAAGAAGCCAACCATACAAATAAGTATAGGGCATCTCTATTCTTGGGAATTCATCGGTCATCTTCCTTTGATTAGACAGCATATTGGTTACAAAATTTCGAAGACCTGCGTTCAGCCTGCAAGTCATCGCTGATAATAAGTCTGTCTTATAGCCGTACATAAGGCGCACTGCTGCAAAAACAACGCCTCTATGTATTCTATCCAGAGAGCTGGAGCCAGGAACAACAAATCTTCTTAGCCAGAGAGAGAGGAATCTGGCTAAATGACCGTTCTTTGACAAAGGTTTTCCACTCTGTCTCACATATGATCTGAAGGTGGTTCCGGCTTTAAACTCATACCAGTCTTCATTGATTGTGAAATCTTTACAGTCATACTTCTCTAGTAGATTGGTGATTTCACTCTCAGAGAGGGGCTTGAAGGAGTTAATTTGATACCTTCTCTTCTCATTTATCTTCTTCTCATCTTTCTCACGATTCATGAAAAGATAAGACATCCACTTCTGGATGTGGCAGCCGGCTTCCTCTTTAGTACTTTTATAATACAGAGTGCATGTGCCGAAATGGCACATCATCTCTTCAAGCATATGCACCATCTCCGGTTTCTTCTCCGACAGAAAATTTAGCTCCTCGGTTGTAGGCACATATTCTTCATATGGCAATGTGCCTGAAGGCAGATGAGAGATGTATTACATCTCATGAAGGGCAAAACCCATCTCCCCTTTGGGAGTCATAAATGTTCCCGTCTGATGGTTATATCTTTCAACCAAGGCCAGGAATAGAAATGGGTTGGGTTTGAAGCCGTAGGAGGAATTGACGATCGCGTCATAGAGATTTATCTGCTTCAGCTCATTCTTAAACTTCTTCAGAACCCAATGGACCAGAGTCCTCCACCTCATATTCTCCTGATTCATTTAGCCTATCATCCTCGGCGTCGAATCAGTAGGATAGAATGCCTTCTCATTTGCCATGAATTCATTTATGAAAACAGGCATCCTGAATAGCTTCAATATAGACGAGTCTTCGGGTGGCACACATCCCGGCTTCAAACCTTGAAACAAGGATACGTGATTCTCTGGAGCACTGTAGAATCCGTCTTTCTTGTAAATGATTCTGCTCGCCTTAGCTTGCTGATTTTCTGTTAAGTGCCATGTCATCTTTCTGGGGTAACTGGCGTGCATGAATCGCATGATAGACAAACCCCTAGATACCTTCGGCCAGTACATGGGCTTCCTTGTATCACCTTCAAAATAGAAGCAGACCTTCTTCCTGATGCGTTTTGGTTGTGACTTATGTGCTATGGCATCCCCAAACAGAAAGGCCGGTTTCTTATGAAGTACCAAATCAAGACTCTGGAGTGGTTCACCATTTATCAGGCAGAGCAGAGTTGTGTGGTCTTGATTCGTCAATAAAGACAATCTAGCTTCAGCAGTGTCGAATTGAGGGAACTTTACATGAGACAAGTCATGTTTGAAAGAGAAGCTCAAATGTCCTTCATAATCAGCTTCTTCACTTCGGATGTCCACTACAGAAAAGAAAAGAAGAAAAGATCAGATATGTTTTGTCACGCAGACTTTAGAAAAATTTATGTCAACGAGCCTTATGCGTGTTTAACAGTGTTCAAAAAAAATTTCATAAGTCACGCAGACTTCAGACAAAGATCAAAAGACACGCTGAATGATTTATTCACGCATGTGATTAATTCACGCAAAGTCTAGACAGATTAGAATGAAAAGTCACGCATCATTGCCAGAATCACATTGAGGTAAAAATGACAAAAAATACGCTGACAGATCAAGACTAATCTATCCAGAGGATGACTCTCAGAAGTCTGCGAGAATAATTCAACATTGACATCTCTGCCAACATATGAAAAATCACGCAGAATCATGAGAGCCATGCTCATTTGCGTAAAACACAGAGCTTCGTAAACACGAAGATGTAAAGTATAGCCAACCCTAAAGAGGGGGCATACTTTATTAATATCCTTTGCCCTAAGAAGGGGGATATATTTTGAAAGTTCATTATTGATTGTTTTACGAATCCTAAGATTTCTATGTGGAGTTCATCTTCATCAGTTCGTCTTCATCAGTTCGCATCCCCATCTGTCACTTACGTTGCATAGGGGGATGAGTAGTTTCGCGGCGAGGAAGTCTGTCGGTGGTGACACGCGAAGACGTCGCAGGGGCCTTGTCCTTAGCCTGAGCGTCGATCTTAGGAGCCATTGCTGAGAAGGAGAAGGAGAAGTCGGGGAAGACGAAGTTTCTCTTCTGTGTGGGATTTTCTCTCTCTAAAGCAAGTAAAGAAAGAAGGAAGTGATTTATAGCCTTTTTATAGGCTCACGAAGAATTTCAAACGGCAAAGTCATCATTTGCTTCGAATTAGGAGTTTTGCACGGGATCCTAAACCGTACAGAATCCCAACAGCCCAATCATTTCGGAAGAAATCTTTCCCTGAATCATTTCAGCGTGACTAAATTCATTTTATCATCTCGATTTCAAAGTATTTCGAAATAATTTATCATTTTTTGAAAACTTTGAAGGGGATTTTGTAGGCCTCAAAAATGAAGTCACGCTGAGTTAATACAGCCTATCAGAACAATGTCTAAAATACACGCTGAGTTCTATCAGACCATTTCCTCAAATATACGCAGAGTTTAAATGGTACACAGAGACAGCTCATCATTTGTCAGAGTACCATTATGACTGACAGCACGACAGTCAAAGAATGTCTTCTCGTATGCCACGTATGCACGGGACTCGAGAGATCTCAGCCGACTATTGCGTGACTTTCGAAATCTTCCTCAACAAGATTCAGTCTTCATCAAGTTGGCGTACCAAAAAGACTTTATTGTCATTTAATGTGACTGACAAGGCAATCAATGTCAGAGATTTTGTGCCAGTCGAGGCACGTCGAATCAAGACAGCTGGCCGTTCTGACTCAAGTCTGCGTGTATTTTGAACTTTTATGTTCCTTCCTCAAGTTTGCGTGAATTTTGAGCTTTCTGTCTCAAGTTGGCGTGTATTCTGAAGCTTTCTGCCTCAAGTTGGCGTGTATTCTGAAGCCTTCTGCCCCAAGTCTGCGTGGATTTCATCCTCAACCAGTTGGCGTGGATTTCATCTCAAATTATCAGATTGGAGTACGTGGCAGATATGCCACAAATCTCTCGTATGCGTGCCCCAGTAACTTGCACACGACTCATGCATGATTGCCATGTGTCCAACAGTTATGGGCCACGTCCAGTAACTGCTCATCAACCTTGCGTACGATTGAATCCTGCGTGATTATCAACTATGCATAGGTTATGAAAACAGTTATCTTTTTAGTTATTTTTGACTCTATAAATAGAGTTCTCTTCTCATTCATTGGACATATATACATAATATCTAAATTGCTATCGAATTCTTGAGTGCTTTTCTTCTTCGCATCATCCAAGGGATAAAGCGATCGTCTTCTAGATCGGATTCCTAAAGTTGTAATTTTCCCAGAATCAAAATAAATAAAGTGAATTTATTTATGGAAAACAATAGACACTACACTACTTCCCCAATATCCCGCAGTCAATCAATCAATACTCTAGGAGAGAGTTCCGTGTAACAATGTGGTTTAAACATGCAAGATAATAATTACTAATTAAAATGCAGAATAATATAACCGTAACTTGCCTCGATTTGTAAGACTGGAGTAGGGGCAAGTTGGTACCGAGGAGGAAGTCAAGTTCGTCTTCGAGATCCTACAGTTGGAGAACTTGACTTAGAACCAATATTGTAGCCATTCTAGGTGTGCTAGTTACAATCTCTAGTAGTAGTGTCCTAGTCAGATTTTTAAGTTTTTAATTATTCTACCAGAAAACGTCTAACATCGCAATTCTACGTTCGTTTATTATTTATTTAAAATAAGCCGGTTATTGATTAATTGGAAAAATAGCAATTATTGGTTAATTTGGCAAAACTTGTATTTTGTAATATTATATATAAAACTACTATTTTTTTTTTAAATGAGAGAACGTGAATTCTTGTTAAGTTACAAACTTGCAATTTTACTAATTTATTTACTGTGAGAAAACCTTATTAATCTTCTATATTAAAATAAATACTCATTTTAATAATCTACGCATTTAAAGCCAAAACAATAACTCAGAAAATTAAGAAAAAGCTACGCTACACAATACAGGATCGCAGCAAAGAAAATAGAAAACTAGGCTTATGCCCTTATATTTATTTACATAAATAAATTTTCAGGAAAAATAATAAATCTCGGGTGAATCCTGAACGCCGGGAAGCGGTCCATTCAGCAGGCCGAAGTCCTGCACCAAAAATACTAAAAGCAGTACCCGAACAAAAAGAAATAATAATTATAAATAAAGGATAATAATTATATGAGTCTCAGACTTGGTCCAAATGTCATATTATTGGCTGGCGCCTCAACGTACAAGAACCCTGTAGCGTTTGCGCTTCGTCAGGCTCATTCGACCTATAAGGTCGTCGCCTAAAAGGTGGTTCAGAAATCCATAAATCCGAAAGCCGACAAAACCAATATATAAATGTTTTGCAAAAGTCTGATTTTTAAGTCCCTGATTTTATACGAAAATCCGTTTTAAAAATATTTTCGAAAAATTGGGCAGCATCTCCTCTATATCTGGGACAACCCAAAACTGGAAAAATGCGCCGACAACTCCAACAATTATCCCAAACCAGGGAAAACCCAAAAATTAACTTCCAAAACAATTTTTACATAAAAATTAAATTCACAGAATCTTTTTCGAAGCTTAATCGAAAACCCGAAATAGAATCGGAAATCCCGAAATGAAGTCGGAACACCACAGCACCCAAAAATCCAGAATAATACATTTCGGAAAAATTTGAAATAACCACAGAACATCACAGAAATGATTTCGGAAACTCCGAAACCATTACGCCCACAAAACCGAATTCTCGGGAGGGAATCGGGGACCAATTCTCATCATCGACTACCGAAAATAAAACGGGACAAAGGAATTATACCTTGGGTTGCTCGGCTATAGCTCTCAGATGAAGATATAGAAAATAAACGCGGACAGCAGCGGAATCGGCGCAACGAAATCGCAAAAAATGCGGACAGCAAGTCGAGAAATCCGTGGACAGAGCTGGACAGAGCTGGACAGATCAGCAGGGCACGGGGCTCGCAGGAAAGTCCGACGGAGGCCGGAGGGGGAGCGGCCCGGAGGTGGTCGACCGCGGGCGGCTGGACGAGCCGGGGTGCGGCACTTGGGGAGGTCGGGGCCGGCGCTAGGGTGCGCGTGCAGAGGGGCGCGATGGCCGGGGAACGGAGGGCGCGGGTGGCGCAGAGGCCGGAGAGTGGCCTGTAGCACCCAGTTTTTCAAATGAGAGTAATTTTGAAATTTCATGTTTATAATTATTTTAATAATGATATTTAATTCATGATATAATTTTTGGTGATTTTAAATCATTTTAAAATTATTTAAATCAATGACTTGTGGTTTTGACGTTTTGCTAGTGAAATCCTGGAGAGTGTTTGACCTAGAGCCTAACCATGTGATTATGATATTTTAATGTCATTTCTGGCCTAAGGATATTTTTGCATTTGACCTCTTTGAATTATTTTGATATTATTTTATTATTTATGATATTGTTTTGGGATTATTTGAGTCGGGTTCGAATTTTATCTCAATCCGACTTGTAACGGGGACCCGGGGTAACTTAGACTCTAGTTGGACCCATGCATTAGTTAGCCATGGCCCACATTTTAATTAGTCATGTTAGAAAGATTAGTCATAATCCTAATTATTAGGTTAACCATTTAGAGTTTTTATTTTGACCCTTTTACCCCCAAACCCTAACCAAAATTGTTTTAAACACGTGTAACTAAGGGAGGGGCAAACTTGTAATATTCAATGAGGGGGGGGATAACCATTGTGGCCGGCCCTAATAGGACTCCCATCTCATTTCCTTTCTTTGAGAAGTCTTCTTTCCCAAGTGCTCTCAAGCTCTCCCAAGGAAGAAGCCTTTCTCCTTGGATTTTCTCTCCTTTAGGTAATATTTCCTTCTCTTTTATTTCTCCATTTTACATTTAGAAAGTTTTAACCATAGGAATGACCCCCATTGTTGTGTCCCTATTTTGTGTCCTCTTGTGTCCATTATGTGTCCTTTAGGGATTTCTATTGTATTATTGTTGTGTCTTGTGTTCATGGGGAAAACCCCCAAACTTGGACACACGTTATATTTAAAATATTGATTAAATGAATTAAGTCATATTAAATCTCAGATTTGAATATGTAGAGATGTGTTCTTGAGTACTTTACATTTCATTCATGTATCTCTTATAGATGTGTTAATGTTACATATATAGATTTGTGTATGTATATATATATATATATTGTAATGAGAGTGTATCTATATTTATATATGTAATAAATGGTTCATGATGATTATATAATCAAGTTTGTGAGTGGGGTTCCTCATATTATTATTGTCATTATTGTTGTGGATAATTAGGATATATATTGTGTATTCTTTTGGCTCAAACTATCTAAATCCGTCATGATTTTTATCCACGTTTTTAATTTCAGCCCTAACTTAGAAATGTCATAACTTCTAGCTCAAAGCTCGGTTTAATCTTCCGTTTTTTTTAAAGAAGCGTATTGAAGTTAGCTTTCCAAAAACATGTATTAATAGGCCTAATTCTTTCTGTAACTTTTTGGAGAATTATTTGAGTGTCATCTGTACGAAAGACAAACGCGTTCTCGGTGTTTTCGCGATTCCGGGAGTTTCCGGAAATGAAAATGCGATCCGTTTGAAGTTTCGGAAATCTAACACATAGATCTATAACATACTTTAATCCTAGATTTTAGTTCATGCTGAGATGGTACAGTATTGATTATTAGTAGGAGTTACTATTCGGCATATGCATTTTGTGCACCCTTATGTGTAATATAATATTCTATTTGATTTTAACCCATGTTAATGTATATACATTATGTAATTAAATAGAGAATACAAGCATGAGTAAATATTTAAATAAATGATGTATGAGGTATAAGTATCCTATCTAATGTAAGCATGTATAAGTATGGCTTGTAATAAATATGTAGGTTCCATAGTATGTAATATATAGTGCATATAGTAGTGCAAAAGAATAAATGAATGATGAATGAATGCAAGCATGAATGTAATGTAATAATAGATGTAATGTATGCAATATACAAGTTAATGAGATGTAATATTCTATGTTAACACAAATCCTATATTACCTTATGTACCCCTTACACTATGTTGACACTATCACACTTGACACCTTGTTCACTTATACTTTGACACTCTTTGATATGTATACACTATGTATGCCCATTTAACCCTCACTTGCCCCTTTGTCATATTCACATACACACACATAGTCTCTTAAATAAGTATTTATGAATATAGTTAACTTAGCTATGTATGTATATTATATATATGTTAGCATATTGTGTTGTAATATATAAGTTTATATAACCATTTGAAATGCCATGATTATAGACCTAATGTTGAATACCAATATATGTATGTGTATATATGTGTAGACATATATAGCTTAAAGTAATAGATTACCTAGTGTATATCCAATGTGAATTCTTGCCTATTTGAGTATTGAATAATTGCATGCTATATAGAGTTGGGTATATGTTGGCTTGTATAGCCTTGTATTGATGTGTGCTTGCTAGGATAGTCTTGGTTAGGCCTAGTAAGACTTGCTGGGTTAGGGCATGACCTAGTTTGACCTAGTTTGACTAGTGCAGTTGACAGAGTTGACCAAGGGTTGACTTTGGCCTAGTTTGACCTAGATTCATGTATAATGTATTGTAGTGCTTTATATTACCCTTCTGGACATATTGTGACTTGTGCTGTTCTAATTAGGAGCCAGACACCTCTCCTCGGACAGTATCTTTACCTTGGACATTCAGATATCAAGCGAGTACATTCTCTGATCATTTCATATCCTATTTAGAATTATTTTCCTGCTTTAAATTACTTTACTTGATACTGTCATGTTGGTCACACGGATTGGTACTATATGGATCTTTTCATGAGATGTTATTCCTCTCGGGAGCATCGGATACTGCATGTTTTGTGCGTTTCACGAATCATCACGTATCTCTATGCTTCCTCTGATTCATGAATCGCTTGTGACACATGTACTCTCATGTTCACAGAGCCATCATGAATCACCTTTACGTATCACTCATTTTATGAGCCATGTGAAGTTTCACGAATCTTAACATAACTTGAACAGATCCTTGTGTATTGATTGGGGATGGGGGAGTAGAAATAGACATGTGAATATTATCCAAGTAGCCGTAGTCATGAATCACTCTCTTAGCTGTAGTCATGAATCTCCTATGCCATTCACATGTTTATATTTTACTCTGACTCACTAGTCACTATTAGTTCTCTATGTATATTAGATATTTCTATTACAGTTCTCTTTTTCTGTTTACATACTGTATTTCCTTCAGATCCTGTATCTTACTTTACTGCATGATTATATTTTCTAACCTGCTATGATCTGTTGAGATGTACTGTGCTCGCTCCAGTCCTGACTGGACCCGTTGATAAATTTTACAGATAGCCTGGAGGTTGCCTGCTAGCCTAGAGGAGACAGTAGAGGTTGCATAGATAGCTAGGGTTTTTGCTTATAGTTTATTTTCAGTCATCTTGAGTTGTATTTATGGATTACTGTATTTGAGTTTTGAGATGTATTCTGAGTTTGTATCTTAGACACTTAGACTTCTATCTGTTGTATCTCTTTTCAATTCTATGTTTTATCTATCTTCCTTTATGCTCTACCTTAGATGTGATTGAGTTTACATTCTGCTATGTCACCCCCATTCGGGGAGTATAAACTGTTTAGTCTTATACTATTAGATGCATTGAGACCTAGGACAGCGTTCTACCGTCGACACTGCGGCGTAGGCTGGGCGTTGTTACGTTCTCGTGCCCTAACTCTAGGGTGCGGGTCGTGACATGGCCGGCCAAAGTTGGGCACCGGAGCGGGCGGCTGGACGGGCGCGGGATCGGGTCGGGCAGGCCGGCGGGGGTGATCGGGGCCGTTGGTGAGCGTCGGGTGCTCGGGAGTTGGGGAAAGGGGTTGGGGTTCTCTGGAGGGGAGTGAGGAAAGGGGTTTGAGAGTTGAGATGGTGAATGGAAAGAAATGAGAGGGAGAGATGAATGTGGTGGTGGTGGTTTATGTGCTGATGGTTTTGTGTTCGTGAGTGGTGGTGGTGGGGTATTTTAAGTGAATGGTGAAATAGAATATGTGGAGGAGAGTAAGGAGTTGCTGGAGAATATGTAGGGAGTGGTCCAGGTCGTGGGGGAGAAATAGTCTCCAGCGGGTCGGGTAGGTTAGGGTCGGGTTCGGTAGGTTAGCAACCAAAAACCTGTTTTTTATTTATTTCTACGTAAAATTATAAATACATTGTTATATATAAATAAATAACAATTTGAAATCTTTAAGGTTTAATAAGTGGATTCGGGTCTGGGGTTGGAACAGAATTGGGTCCGGGTTCGGGGTCGGGCTGACAACAAAATCTCAGTTATAATTATTTTGAAAATAGTTTCAACCAGCCATAATAATAATAATAATAATAATAATACAAATAAAAATCACTTAACAATAACAATTAAACTAACCCAGAAAGCGGGTTTCACATATTTAACCTATGCGGGAAGATTCAAGTCGTAGCGACATCTCTCCTAATGCATGATGGGCAGTCACTGTGGGAAATGCTCAACCCATATATTGAGATATGTGGGAGATTGTTGGTGTTTTGTATTTGGACTAGAAAAGATAGTCCCACATCGGCTACACCAAATGGTGAGTATCTCAATATAATTCATTGCTTGTGTTGAGGTGTGCACATGAGGTGTAGTGGGGCACAAGTTTGTGCCATATGGGAGTATATTCCTAGAAGGAAAAAGGATTAAATCCAACAATGATGCAAGTTGATTTTTGTTGTGCGGACTCGGACTCGGACACGGACTCCAGGATGTTTTGTGCATGCACGGGAGTATTCGGGGGATAGGCGTGGACTGGCACACTTCTATGCTGATTTTGGGATGATCTAAAATGTTAAACTCTATTTTTGAGTATTGGTATTTTAGTCCCACATCGGATAGGAGAAGAGGTGAAGTCTCAACTCTACTCTATAAATAGAGCCCCTTGGCCTCCTTTGAAAGATGCACCAAGAAGAGAGTTAAGGGAGTCTGTAAAGTCCAGGAAGCCCAATCAAGTCTCAAATATTGACTTACGAGCGTTCCAGAAGTTCTTCGTGAACTTGCTGGTTCCTAGAAGCAGATCGTGTTGGGGCGAATCTTGCTTTGAGCAACGGTGATCTTAATCACCCCAGGAAGAACCTTTCCTCTTCTTCTTTCTTCTTTTTTCTTTCTTCTTTCTTCTTTCTTCTTTCTTCTTTCTTCTCCTTCATCTGAGTTGTAACTCAGTTCTGTCCGTCAGCAACTGCGATTGCGAGGAAGAACGTGAGATTTAATTTCTGATTATTGTTGCTTTTGTAATCAGATTTATATTATAGTGTTCCTCTTGGATCTCGAGAATAATCAGAAGGTGAACGTTTGTTGAACCTCTGATCTCGACATCGAGTCTACCATCTTTGATCAAGCCCCGGGACTAACAAGTCTTAATGTTGATTTTCACTATTGTTGTCACTATCTAGATTCATTCGATAGGGCTTGATAAGAGCAAAGATGCTATCAGGTTTGGGCTGTGAGTCAGCCTCGCCTTCATTCACGGGGTCAAGGTGTTCCTACAAATAGTACTGAATCGATGTAGTAAGCTTCGATGCCTTTAAAAGGGTCAATGTTGACGAACTTCATCTGGACTACCACTGGCCATACACATACTTTGACATTGATGCATCATCGAAGGGACTATGAGATGTTTGTGGATCCACAATCGTCCTAGCCGGAAGACTCGAGACATGTACCTATCTGCTGCTAATTAACAAATTTGTGACGTTGAAGTGTTTATGAATCATTTAGAAACAACAGTGTGTGCTTAAGAAACAAATCATAATTCATCTTAGTGTCAAACGTTTTATACCGTCGTTAAGATTCGAACAATTATAGATGAGGAGCTCAGTTGGTAGATCTCAAACATGTCCAGTTAGAAAAAAAATAAGCCCATCAAAATAGCCAAAACAAAAAGTTTACGACAACCCTTTTATCACTTGAGTTGGCTCCACTTGCATATGAAACTCAAGGAAGAATGCATGCACTGCACATGATCAGATGGTGCGGGCAGGCAACCTTCTCCTTTTTTTTCTTTTTTTTTCCCGATGTACTCATTCTCCAAGCCTCATGAAATAAGCTAAAAAAAAGCTTTAAAAACCTAAGTGAATATTTACAAGAACAAGTTGCGACATGAACCATGAAGTTTGTTCAGAACCCACAACAACTACAAACTCAAAGTATCAAGCATTATACACTCCACCCTCCTTTAGTTTGCCTAGGAAAATGTCAAAAACATATATCTTGTTCCAGTCTCGTAAACTGTACGAGGACAGATTATTTTAGCTATGGACTAGAGAAAGCATGATAGATTTAAGGGGCAAGTGGGTAACTTGGGAGGCAAAACAGTTTTCGAGATAGTAAATTATGTAACATTTTTTTTTTGACATGTGAGCATCTATAAGATCTACAACTAATACAAATATATGGTATCAATTTAATACACATAGATTGCAAAGAAGAAGAAAAAAAAAACATAACAGATATCACTGACCCTCTCACCCATTAAAAATAAATAAATAGAAATCTTGTAATGGGTCATTTGCCAACAAACTAGTATGTAGTAAACGTGCATAGAGGTATGAATCTGCGACACACATATCTGCAACATACCAATTCTATTTGATGTAAACAAATGTCAGATATGTAGGTTGAAAAAAATGTGATCTCAATCTTTTTGTAGAAGTTCACAGAAAGAATGACTAACACAAGGAAACAAAGCATGTGTGAAGCATTCCTGAAGTTAAAAACTTGGCTACTTCATACCCGGATTAACTCTTAGATTGTTAGAAATATTTGATTACTTCTAATAATAATCTGCAAACAAAATAAACAAAAATTAAAGTTACCGGCTTCCGGGAAAGTCGCGCACGAAGCACTGCCCTAAGAGTTAATCCGGGTCTATATACAGACATTTTCGGATACTCCTAGTGGTAAAACCCCCGCTCTACCGGTATCCCGTCGCCACACACAACTCGGAAAGATTGACCCTGACTTAGCTCTGCCCAAAGCGAGGATACGAAGAACGAAAAAAAATTTCGTGTAAGACAAGAATTTGGAAGAGAGATTTGTTAGAGATTTTTTTGTGTGTTAAGTGAGGAGATGAAAGGCTCATAATATAGGCACAAACTTTGGAACCGTTGCATGAATCAAGGACGTAATAGATGCTGAATAAAAGCATATAAAAATGTGGTTCATTGAACCTGGACAATATTAAAGAGTAAACGTTACAATTAATGGTTTTGAGCTTTTGCTAGCTAACAAATGTGTAACATGTGCATATGCTAATACCTTTTAGACTGGGCATAATCTTTTAAGAAATTGGGGTCACGGATAACCTCTTCCGATCCATAATAAAAATCAAGAGACAATTGTAATTAGCTTATGACTAGTATGTCACCCGTGCGATGCACGGTTTGTATATTTAAAATTATTTTAAACCGCAACCTAAATAAGTGAATGTTCTTGATATTTATTTAACGTTTGAAATTAAAAGAAAAGTTAAATTTAAGTTAAATTTAAATAAAATTTAAACGTAAAATCATACAAATTTAATAAATTATATATATTATACATATAAAAATGATTTAGTAGCCATCTGTTTTAGTATAGCATTGATATAATAAATAATACAAATTTAAATTAATTTTAAACTTAAAATAATACAAAATTAATAAATTAAAAAGTTATGAATTAGTAGCCCACGGTTTTAGTCTTAAAATAGTTTAGTAGCACACGGTTTTACTAAAACCACGGTTTTCCAGCCCATGGTATTGGCTCAAAGACCAATGGTATTACACTCAATGCATTTTATTCTAACTTTTTCTTTCTCTTTCTCTTTCCACCCTAACGTTTCCTCTCCCCAACGTTCTGTTATATTTTCGTTCTCTTTGATTGTATAATCTGAATTTTTTTTTCTTCCTTCCCTTTTCTCTTTTTTTTTGGTATTTTACATCTACATGCAAAAATAAATCTAGTTCTCTAAGATTATACGCATGAAAAATGCTGTCGAAATGTTATTTTTTTCGTGATTCATCAGTTTATTTCTGGATCTACAAATTTAGTTCTTTGTTTTATGATTTTTTTTTGTGATTCATCAATTTTTTACTCTTCCACTTCTTTTTTTTCAAGTTTCGTAATAATTTTATCGGATTTATACGATATTGGAAGGCGATCTGATTCTGGTATTACAGTAGGAAGATCAGTTTTATTCTTTGCATTGTTCTTTCCTATGATTTTGAGATGGTACAAAATTCTATTTTTTATTATATATTATTTTTTTCTATTAATTTTTTAAATAAATCCGTCCCTTTCCTCTTTATTTTTCGTATTTTACATCTACATTCAAATTTAAGATCTTGAAATATTTGATTATACGCATGAAAATTAATTAAAATGTTATTTTTTCATGAGTTATCATTTGATGTTCTGGATCTACATATTTAGTTCGATTTCTATAGTTTTTTTTGGTGATTCATCAAATATTTATTTTTCCTCTTCTTTTTTCAATTTTTTTTAATAAATTTTTCGGATTTATACGTTGTTGCGGAGTCGATACGATTCTGGTTTTAGAGTCGATTTCTTTGTTTTATTCTTTTTATATTTCCATTCCTATGATTTGGAGATGGTAAAAATTGACATTAAAATTATATAATATTTTTTTATCGAAATTTCGTATATTTAAAATCGTGAATCGTCATTTTATGTTCTGGACCGAATGTTTTTTTTCTACAAATTATATATAATGATTAAGTTAAATTTAAAATTTATGAAAGATGTAAAATAATACAAATTTAATAAATTATATATATAAAAATTGATTTTGTAGCCCACGGTTTTAGTATTCCATTGATTTAATAAAAAAATTTCATGTAAATAAATTTTAAACGTAAAATAATATAAAATTAATAATTTAAAAAAAATGAATTAGTAGCCCACGGTTTTAGTCTACTATTGGTTTAGTAGCACACGGTTTTACTTATACCACGGTTTTCCAGCCCATGGTTTTGGCTCAAAGACCAATGGTATTACACTCAATGCATTTCTGTTTTTTCTCTTTCTCTTTCCATTCTAACGTTTCCTATCTACAATATTGTGTTATATTTTGGTTCTCTTGGAGTATATAATCTGTAATTATTATTTTTTTCCTTCCCTAATCTTTTTTTTTCATATTGTACATCTCTATCAAAAGTTATATTGGGTTTAATTTGATTAAACGCATAGAAAATGCAATTAAAATGTTTTTTTCTTGGTGATTCATCATTTTATGTTCTGGATCTACAAATTTAGTTCGATTTCTTTGGTTTTTATCAACAAATATTTTTTTTCCTAATTTTTTTCAACTTTAAAAATGATTTTTTTTCGGTTTTATAAGTTATTTGGGGGGGGGAACCAAATCTGGATTTAGAGATGACTAATTTCTTGCTTTCTTTTTTCTATTTCCATTCCTTTAATTTGGAGATGGTCAGCTACAACATCAAGGTATAATTTAACTCTTGTACTGAATATCATTTAATTTCATTTCTGTTTCATGATAACATATAACCCTTATCTTAGTATGTTTTTGGAATTAATATTACAATTGTTATCTACGAAGCTATGAAGCTATGAAGGTATAATGCTATTGTTTACATGTTGCAAAATAATGCTTGTACAGAAATTTATTTTTTCAATTTATTTATGATTGTTAAATGATAGTTGTCAGATAAATAATATAGATAATTTTATTTACATTTTTACAATGTATATAAGTGAATGAAATATGACAGCAATATTAGAAATTAGAATAACGTAAAAGATAACAGAAATTGGATGCAACTATTACCTGCTTCATCTTTGGTAAGCTTCGGTCGCTTGTTAAGTGTTGTACTCCTTGTCAGCTTCCTCATTATCGATTTGTTTCTTTGTAATAGATCCTTCCTTGTTATATAGTAAGTGACCAAATTGAATTCTGGGATTTGTATGCTGGGATTTGTATGCTGGGATTTAGAAGTGACCAAATTGAAACCCCATTCTTATATAGTAAGCCCATTATATAGGCATTCAATTAAACATTATTTTGTATTGGTTGGAAAAAATGCAGGAATGCCAACAGTTGTTGCTGATATCAACACATCATTAGAGATGTATTTATTATTGCCATACATCGTTTTTTGTACAATTAGGCAAATATATCTATGTTCTCAAATCATGATTATTTTGTATTGGGAAAGACAGAACTAAAATTTTCCCAACATATTGTTGCTAATCATACATCTTTTTAAAGGATGTAATGATGTATGAACATTCATTTAATTTTAGATTTTCAAAAATAAGCTTTAATGGCAACTACTTTGAGTTTCATTTAAATATTCTGCAAACCTGATTTCCAATGTATATATATGTGTCATAATAAAGGACTTTCTTTTAATGTTCTAATGATGAATGTACATACCTTATTAGGTTGCAATTTTTATTTTAAATCAAAATTTTTGATCTGCTATTCTGTTACAAATATATTATATTTGTTTGTACGTTAATGATAATGACATAAGATCAATAAACAATAATGTACGGCAGCGTCTGAATTTAAAAGAAGTAAGGTTCAAACTAATTTAATATTAAGTACTTGATGGAATTTGATCAATATAAGTAATTTAATTAAGGATATTTACTTTTATAATAAATCTTAATTTCAAGTTCATATTATTTCAACTTTTATTCTTTAGTTGTGTGGCAACATATGTGAATATGGCTGTCTTACTTTTATAGATTTTTCGGATTTACATAAAGTAATATAATGGCTATAATTTTATCATAATTATAAATTTAAGAATAATGTTGTACCATTGCAAGATTAAATGCGGACACAAACTTTGTTATATTATCCCTCAATATATGTACATGCAAAAGTTAGTTTATTATCAATATTTATTGTTAATGTATTATTTTTACATGCATAAGTTAGTTTATTATCAATATTTGTTTAATATTCTGATCTGCTAGTTTATTTTTTTATAAATTATTGTAGTTTGTATCTTAAATGTAATAAAGTAAGTTCAATTGACATTAATGAACATCATTTATCAATTTTAGAATCACTAAGGATCTTAATACATAAATTAATTTTATGGTATATAATGCTTCTTATTGTATATAATTACTATGAATATAACAATTAATGAGTATAAAATGTAATTTCTTATTATTTTTATATATACTTATAAAGATGGCTGAACTTGAAAGCATTCAAATAAATATTAAGATAATGTTGTAGTTTGTAATAAATTAATTTTGGTTGCTGGCTGAACTTGAAACCATTCAAATACATATTTTTAAAGCTGGCTAACTTGAAAGAATTCTGATCTGCTAGTTTATTTTTTAATAAATTATTGAAGTTTGTATTTTAAATGTAATAAAGTAAGTTCAATTGACATTAATGAACAACATTTATCAAATTTACAATCACTAAGGATCTTATTTCATAAATTAATTTTATGTTATATAATGCTTCTTATTGTATATAATTACTATGAATATAACATATAAAGAGTATAAAATGTCATTCCTTATTATTTTTATATATACTTTTAAAGCTGTTTGAACTTGAAAGCATTCAAATACATACTTAAGATAATACTCATGTACGTCAATACATTTCACAAAGAGTGCTTTTAAGATGAACGGTATTAAAAACACTAAGGATCAAACTAAGGTAATCTTCAAACTAATGATCAAACTAAGGTAATATAACCAAAAAAGGTTTATATATACTCTCTTCAAATCATATTAAACACAAATAAAAGTTATATTGAGAATAACAAAAGTTCAATTAACTAAGCAAGCTCACACAAAATGTTCTTTTAAGAGCTGGCTGGATTTGAAAGCATTCAAATACACAATAAGATAATACTCAGGTACGTCAATACATTGAACAAAGAGTTCTTTTAAACTGAATGAAATTAAAAGCACTATTGATCAACACAAAGGTATTCTTCATTCCTTCTCTTTCTTTATATCAATCTTCATCTTCTTTGATCCTGCTGTTGTTGAGTATGCATCAATCAATGACCTCTTCAATCCAGAATCTTCAGGAGTTTCCAGAGACTCAATCTCTTGTGAATATTTGACATTTGGTGTTGAAATCATCTCTCCACACGATCCAATCTATTCATATATAAACGAAATTAAAATGACTAATTGAAATTAAAATGACTATTTGTAGAAAAAAAAAAGACTAATTAAACATTCACTTTTTTTACCATTTCGACATCATTTTCCTCCTCCAACAAATTTGAAAAAATATCAGATTCCTGTAAAATTAAAAATAAACAGAATAGTTAAAAAATAATTAAAGTAAGTTCAAATGTACCAGAAGATTAATACATACCTGATTTTCTTTAAAATGTTCAGAATATAGTGAAATTAATCCTTCATCGGTAGTCAGCTTTAATACCGTAAATGATCCAGTATAATTACGTACTTGTTCAGATCTTACTTGAATCTTGAAGAAAATTTTTAAGCCAACTAAATTTTGTATTTCCTCAGGAATTTTCTGATAGCACGAGTGCAATGTGTTTTCATAATTGAGTTTTGTTCAATCTCTCTTTCCCTACCACTATTTTAGTATTTTCTGTAATGTGTTTACATAATTGAGTTTTGTTCAATCTCTCTTTCCCTACCACTATTTTAGTATTTTATGCAATGTGTTTTCATAATTGAGTTTTGTTCAATCTCTCTTTCCGTAATAATTTTATCGGATTTATACGATATTGGAAGGCGATCTGATTCTGGTATTACAGTAGGAAGATCAGTTTTATTCTTTGCATCGTTCTTTCCTATGATTTTGAGATGGTACAAAATTCTATTTTTTATTATATATTATTTTTTTCTATTAATTTTTTAAACAAATCCGTCCCTTTCCTCTTTATTTTTCGTATTTTACATCTACATTCAAATTTAAGATCTTGAAATATTTGATTATACGCATGAAAAATTAATTAAAATGTTATTTTTTCATGAGTTATCATTTGATGTTCTGGATCTACATATTTAGTTCCATTTCTATAGTTTTTTTTTTGGTGATTCATCAAATATTTATTTTTCCTCTTCTTTTTTCAATTTTTTTTAATAAATTTTTCGGATTTATACGTTGTTGCGGAGTCGATACGATTCTGGTTTTAGAGTCGATTTCTTTGTTTTATTCAAATATTTATTTTTCCTCTTCTTTTTTCAATATTTGCGGTTGTCTTGTATTTCATGTTGTTATTTGTAACAACAAAACAACGAACAACATAGAGTCGTCTCTCATTCAGCAAAGGTTGAAAATTGTTGATTAAATCTTTCTTAATACTGGCATGAATTCGATCGCCCTGCAGAAGAAAAAATAAATTCAGTAGACAAATAATAATGCATATATCATAATCAATAATTTTGCTCATTTTATTATTATTGAAATATTGACACTATCTATAATTAAGAAATCGTTGTTATTATTTTTTATTATACATTATATAATGAAATTAAAGTTGTTTGGGGAATCTGTTATTTTTAATTACATGTTGGTAAATCAAAACCCTATTTATCTATCAAGACTTTACCAGGCTGTAATTAAATTTATTGATACTTTGTTATATTATTTCAACTAAATGTTGAACTAAGGATAGATTTTTACTAATATAGATTATAGTTATACAACTGAATGTTGTTAAATTTAACAGTTGATAGTTGCAACTATTTATCTATATATATATATATAATAGCAAAATAGTTGCCAAAAATATGAATTGGGTTTTGTTTTTTAACTTAAATTTCAACCACTTTTTTTCAGCTATCATCAAACCATTGGCGGGGCATTAATTGCAGCCATTGGCACATTGTCAATGTGACCGTGCGAACTGATGTTGTAAGAGATGATTTTCTTCACTGGTGTAATTTTCATATCACACATGTGTTTTATCATTTATTACATTGTCGCTCAACTATCGATATAACCATTGGCGGGGCATTCGTTGCAGCCATTGGTTCATCGGCAATGATGATTTGACAGTCAATGGCGGGGTATTCGTTGCAGCCATTGGTTGGTTAAAACAAATCTGAGTCTACCAAGTTTAAACAGAATTGATGAATAGAAGTTTATTCTATTAATGTGGGCTGTAAAACCGTGGGCTACTAAAACAGGATTTTTTAAGCAAAAGTGGATTCCTAAAATCGTGGGATGCTAAAAACTGATTCTAAAATCAAATTTATATATGTGAATTTACTATATTACACACAGTAATAGAAAATTTCTTTTGTTTCAATTATTCAAAAGTATGCAGTCATATTTTATTATCATTTTATGGCATTTGTGTTTTATTTCGAATGAGTTTTATGTTACTATTATTTGTGTTTTATTGAGACTTAGTTTTATGTTACTGTCTTTTGTTTTCTAATTTATTGTGGCTTAGTTTTATGTTACTGTCATTAACATTATATTTTTTAAGTATTTATGTGCATGGCTGAATTTTTACACTGTACATGTTTGTTAATTTAATGTCGATGGAAACTGTTGATTAAATTGTTTATTTGTGGGGTAAAATGGATTGGAATTTGGATTAAAGTGGCTGGATTTGTTTAATCCATTTCCCAAAAATAGTCCTGGGAATAGTTTTTTCTTTCGAATATTTTTTTTATGTTACTGTCATTTGTGTTTTATTGGGGCATAGTTTTACGTTACTGTCATTTGATTGTTTTGGTGCCCTTCCCAAAACAGTGCGTTCAAATTTCGTTATTTATATGTGTACATGCCAACAGTCTATATGAAACTTTTATATGTGTCAAATCTGTTTTTTATTACATAGTTGTTACTTTCGAATTTTTTTTTATGTTAATGTCAATTATGTTTTATTGGTCCTGAGTTTTACATTACTGTCATTTGTGTGTTTTATTGGGACTGAGTTTTACGTTTCATCAACCCTAATTATGTGTTGTACTTGGTTATTATTTGATTGTAGAATCTCTAAATTCATTTATTGTTTCTTATAGTGTTTTTTATTCGTATTGTACATCTCTATCAAAAGTTCTATTTGGTTATCTATACAACATGAAATGAAATCAAATTTTTTTTTTGGTTAAAACTATTGGCGAGGCATTCGTTGCAGCCATTTAGAAATTAACATGATGATTTGACAACTATTGGCGGGGTACTCGTTGCAGCCATGGTATACTAAAACGTGAGAATTGATACTGTAACAGTTGCACTTCTGATGATGATATTTGTCTATTTTTATAATAGAATTCCGATTTTAATTGTGTGGAATCTTTTAACATTTTTACATCGAATCTCGGTAAAACCATTGGCGTGGCATTCGTTGCAGCAAGTGGTCATTATACAATGATGATTTGTAGCTATTGGCTGGGTGTTCGTTGCAAGCATAAATCTGAGTACATCAAAAATTTTTAATTTGATTCGATTGTTACAAAAAACTTTTTATGTTTCTGTCATATAATTTATGTATTATATTAAACTGTTTGTTTTTATGTTGCAGGCACAATCTTATTATGTTGCAGGCATAAACTTTTATGTTTCTGTCATTTAATTTATGTATTACATTTAACTGTTGGTTTCTATGTTGCAGGCATAAATCTTATTTGTGTTTTATTGAGACTTAGTTTTATGTTACTGTCTTTTGTTTTCTAATTTATTGTGACTTAGTTTTATGATTCGGTCATTAACATTATATTTTTTAAGTATTTATGTGCATGGCTGAATTTTTACACTGTACATGATTGTTAATTTAATGTCGATGGAACCTGTTGATTAAATTGTCTATTTGTGGGGTAAAATGGATTGGAATTTGGATTAAAGTGGCTGGGTTTGTTTAATCCATTTCCCAAAAATAGTCCTGGGAATATTTTTGTTTTTCGAATATTTTTTTTATCTTACTGTCATTTGTGTTTTATTGGAGCAGAGTTTTACGTTACTGTCATTTGTTTGTTTTGGTGCCCTTCCCAAAACAGTGCGTTCTAATTTTGTTATAATATTTGATTGTAGAAAATTATTATTATTTATGTGTACATGCCAACAGTTTTTATGAAAAGTTTATATCTGTCAAATATGTTTTTTATTACATAATTGTTACTTTCGAATTTTTTTTTATGTTAATGTCAATTCTGTTTTATTGTTCCTGAGTTTTACATTACTGTCATTTGTGTGTTTTATTGGTCTATATACAATGATGCTTTGTATCTATTGGCTGGGTGTTCTTTGCAGGCATAAATCCGAGTATATCAAATATTTTTAATTTGATTCGATTGTTACAAAAAACTTTTTATGTTTCTGTCATTTAATTTATGTATTATATTAAACTGTTGGTTTTTATGTTGCATGCACAATCTTATTATGTCGCAGGCTTAAACTTTTTATGATTCTGTCATACTAAACTGTGTTTTTTTTTTACGTAAATATACAAATTGAGTTTTTTTATCTAACAAAAAATAACATGCAGAATGTAATAAACTGTGGGTAATCAGAAATACCTCAGAATCGTGGAATACACACTCCATACTGAATGGTTGCCCTTTTCCTCCGTATCCGGGTACATCATACATACGAATGAGTCGTACTTTCAAATTCCAAAATGTTTTGGATGGACTGACCTCACGGATTAGTGAGAAGAAAGGAGCCATAGTTGAGGTAGATTTTTTCTTTTTCTGAAAGTTGAAGGGGAAGATGGATCCCATTTCTACACTGTATATATAGACAGTTTGAATGAACAACATTAATGCAAAATATGTTGGGAAAACCAACAGTTTTTTTTCGTTTTTTGGGAGAAAAGTGGCTGTTGTAAATGGAAAACCAACTTGTGTTTAGGTGGGAAAGGTGCATGTATATTTGAATTATTTGAATATTTTGAATAACTTTCTTGGAAACCTGAAGGTTAATTAATGTATTCTATATATATCAATTTATTGTTGCTGTTTGTAAACTATTTTTTTATTAGCATTTTTTTTATTGCTGTACTGTGTTTGGGCGGGAAAATGTCAATGTTGCAATTTTTGGCAACTATTTTGCTATTATATATACTAGTATGTCACCCGTGCGATGCACGGTTTGTATATTTAAAATTATTTTAAACCGCAACTTAAATAAGTGAATGTTCTTGAAATTTATTTAACATTTGAAATTAAAAGAAAAGTTAGAATAAACTCAATTTTGAAATACATGAAAGATAGCATTATATTAATATGATTATTTAGGAATTTAATTTTAGCAACGTAATTATCATTAGTACTATTTATGTAATTCACAATATATCTTGGACCAAAAAATATTAATATGATTTTGAAAGAATTATAATAATATATAACTCAATGTAAATAAAATAAAACGTTAAAGTCTATTTCGATGACATAAAAGATAACATTTCACTTACTTCTACAAATTTTGAAATACTTCCTTATACACAACATTTGTTGTTGTATTACATTGATCTCCATCTTCACTGCATATTAAAATCTTCAATCATTTCCTACTTGTTACCCTTAAAACCGCAACATATAACTGTCCGTGACTAAAAACGGGATTCTTCAAGAAAAGTCCAACATGAGAAAGTGATTGACCTTGACTTTTGTTTATTGTCATTGCATAAGAAACAATCAATGGATATTGTCTTCTTTGAAATTTGAAAGGCAATCTTGGATCAGAAGGTGTCAATGACATTCTTGGAATCAGAACTTTATTACCAGCATTGTCTCCACAAAGAATCTTTGCTTCAAGAACACGATTGCCTAATTTTGTAATCAGCAATCTAGTACCATTACATAGGCCAGCTGAATGATCTATATTTCTTAATAACATTACTGGGGTGCCAACTTTCAATTTTAACTCATGATTCGGTACACCTGAACATTTAATACTATTCAAGAACTCTGGAGTGTGAACATCTGATAATAAGTCAACATTGGCATCTGACTTGGATGGACTATCAGAACTTAAATATGTGCTTGCGTTACCAGAATTCAGTGAGATCATGTACTCATTTACAGACTCAACAACATCAAGAGTTGGCGCTAATATAGCTCTATCCTTCAAGAAATCTGGATCGATGATGAAATTCGCAAATGAAGGATATGTGCTCTCAACAATTGTTTGCAGTGGATCATTTGCATTACTAAGTAAAACATCACTTGGAATATCGATACTTGCACAACCATCATTATGCCCTCCAAGTGTTCCATCTCCTATACTTGCAATCCATTCAGAAAACCGTTTGAGCTCTTCACTTTCAGATGTTATGCTACAATTTTGAAGTCTCATGTTCTTTGTCAACCTCAAAACTTTGCAATTTTGCCAAATATAAGAAGAATTTATAGTTGCATGAACTATATCTTGTCTACTACCTTTCGGAATTACAGGCAATATTTGTCGAAAATCTCCCCCGAAGACAATTGTTTTTCCTCCAAATGGTGTCTCAGAACTTAGTGGATTGCTAAATTGCATTATATCTCTAAGCGATCTATCCAACGCTTCAAAGCAATATCGATGCATCATTGGCGCTTCATCCCAAATTATAAGTTTGCACCTAACAATTAGGTCTGCAAGTTGACTTCCTTGTTTGATATTGCATGTTGAATCCTCATTTACATTTATTGGAATAGCAAATCTTGAATGAGCTGTTCTTCCACCAGGCAACAGAAGTGATGCTATCCCACTTGAAGCCACATTTAGAACTATATCTCCCTTAGATCTCAAGCATGCAGATAATGTTTTCCAAATGAACGTTTTTCCAGTACCGCCATATCCATATAAAAAGAAAACACCACCATTTGTAGAATTAACAGCATCCATTATTATGTCGTAAACATGTTGTTGTTCATCATTCAAGCGAGCAAGTAGGTGCACGTGTTCTTCTGCTAGAGATGCTCTATCATAATTTAATTCATCATTTACCAATCTATTTGTAGTATTTGATAAGGAGTCCATGTTTGGAAATGGCATTGATGGAAATTCTCGCAAACTTCTACCACAATTTCTCAATAACTTTTCAATCTCAACCAAAGCATAATTTTTAATGTCATCCTCACTCATAAGCAAATCTAGAATTAAAGAGAGAGAATATGTTGTAATTAATTATAAAGCTATATTAACGATAAAATAATATTCAAAACACAAATTTTGCTCATAAATAAGAAATAAAATATTTTACCTTGGTTGTGCAACGCAATTCGTTGATTATATAAAACATCATCTGATAAGTATGACCAACACTTGTTCCAAAGTAATTCAGGACGACTTATAGAGCCAGATGACAATAATGTCACAAATAAATTTCTCAAAGAATATGCAGATGCCCAATAACTTGCCTCAATAATACCATCGATATACTCATCATCATCCTCCAATAAACCTAAGACATAGCAAGCTTCACGATATGACTCGTAATGAATACCATTGACTTTTTTAATATCATCATAGCATTTAGGTCCACGGACGATATTGAGAAGACATCTTAAATGGTACATCTCACCGCAACCAGGTGGAACATAAAAAATTCGACCTAATGAGAAACATTTCTTTCTCGGAGTCCACTCTCTAGTCTTCTGTTTCCAAACAAATTTTTGTGGAAATTCTGCATATGTTAGATTTTTTGCCTCTGGATATCGCTTGTTCGCTTCAAACCAAGCTAAGAACATGCTTTCATTCACACTGGCACGATCAATAATGGTATCAATAGCATCTGCGTCTGAGAAAATAATAGGCTGCTCGTCGGGTAAGTGAAAGCTCAGACGCTCAACAGGAGGGTTCTTATATTGGATCTCAAAACCAAACAATCTCCATGCTGCCTCACAAGCAGAAATGTATCTACAATCGTAATACATGTTAATTTCATCAATTGCTTTTTTGGGTTCGTCATCATCTGTAGTTCTATAAAAAGATGCAGTTACACGATCATGCCCTTTATTAACATACTTGAACAAATATTTTATAGATCGAGACTGATTGCACCATTCAACATTCATATGACCTCCATACTTCAACAATAAATAACGATTATGAGGCACTACAAATCGATTATCTAGTTCAACACCATTCTTTAAAACCGTTCTTCCATCATCTCTGCGTCTATATAATGGATATCCGTCTTCATCAACCAAAGTATTTTCAACAAATTTTTTCGGAAAATGCTTTGAGCAACGACCATCTGACATACATGGTGAATTCTTTCTTGCAGCACCACAAGGTCCATGTATCATAAAATCTCGCACTGCATTATAATAGGTAGGATCTGATTTTTGATCAGGAATTTCTGCTGAGATTATATGATCAATATATTTACCCGATGGAAACTTATCTTCTTTTGCTAGGAATAATAAAATATGAGCATGCGGCAACCCACGTTTTTGAAATTCGACCGTATATATAACTGAAAAACAATAGAAAAAAAAGTTAATATTAAATATGTTAATAAAAAACATGATTAAGTACAAAAAATATAGAAAAATCATTACCAGCTCTAACTGTTCCAAATATTTTATTATGTTTCAAATCTTTGATCAGCCCATCCAATTTCACCTTGAAAACTCTACATAATATATCTGGTCGATCTTCAGGATGGAGACCATTTTTTTCAACATATCGAAGTATTTCAGGCCATTTGGGGTTGCATGTAAATGTTATAAACAAATCCGGGTAACCAACCCATCTGCATATTGCCATTGCATCTTGGTAATTTTGAATCATGTACCGGGCACCTCCTGTAAAAGAAGATGGTAGAATGACTCTTTTTCTTGAGTAGTCGGATCTGTTTCACCTCGTAATAATGCATCTGTAAGACCTTTATACATCTCACACCGTAATTGTTTCTGATGCGTTCGAAAAATTTTAATCTTGCAGATTCAACCATTGTATAAGCATCAACCAAGAACTGTTGCATAAGTCTTTTAGTAGCAAATATGATAGAAGGCTCATTATCCCTTTCATGCAGTCTATAAGCGAACCATTCTCTAATACTTACTCTCCTTCTTCCACCATTACCTCTATTTGTTGATTCACATAATTGTATGTCTTCTCTATAACCATCTTCACCGTAGGGAAAAATCAAGGGGTATTGTAATGCTAAATAAGAAGCATGTAACTCATTTATTCGTTGTAGGTTCCCAGCTTGTGTTTCAACCATAATATCTCTATCACCTAAGCATTCATCAAGATCTCCAACTATCAAAGCAGCAACCTCAGAAACTGTAGGTAAATTATACTGTCGTCCATCTCCATGTCTTCTTCCTATCAATTTTAATCGAACGCTTGAATTACCTCCTTCACACATTTTTTCGCGAGCCATTCTAAAAGACTTTACTAATACATTATTTTGATCCAACATATCCTTCAAGTCACGTACAATTTCTGCATGCAAATTATTAATATTACCGTTTTTCCTGAAAATAATATTAAAAAAATAAGTTAACTAAATATATTAATAACCAATGATCAATATACAATTGTACTTATCAGGGAAAAAATTTCGATAAATACCTTACAGCTTTCATTCTGTTTTGAATTTCATTTTCTGTATCATAAATATATAACTGTGCAAATTTTGGGCTTGAACCTTCAATGGGTAATAAACTTCCTAATAGATGGTAGTTTTGTCCATGCATTCTAAAAATTGGTGGAGAATTTCCTTGATTTGGTTCTGGATCAACCTTGCCTCCCATTGAAGTGAATGAAAACATGCTGTTATATGATCTTATATTTTCTAGAAAATGTTTGCTCTTATCGCTCACACCATATAAAAGATCATGTAAAACTTTAGGCGGTCTCTTCATTTGTGAAATTTGAATCTTTCCTTGCATACAACATAAAGAGTACGTCGGGTTTTTGCATTTGTAAGAAGACTGAAGTCTCTCGTCATACCAAAAGTGTGCACCACAAAATTTACATTTATAAGTTGGATCGCCAATATCCCAATAATCTGACAATAAAAAATACCAAAAAAATATAAAAAAAAACAGCCATAACTTACAAACTAAACTAATAAATTCTCAAATATTCATAAACACATACAAACAAACACACACACACACAAAAGCTTATATAGACTAATACCGATTGTAGGATTTGCATGTCCATGATCAAATTTACAATCTCCATTTGTCAATTTAACAACCACTGCAAAAAGCAGAAACAAAGAAAAAGCAAGAAATTTTTAAAATGGTCGAAACTACTTTCCTTCTAAGATAAATTGAAATAAATGACAAAATTCAAATATTGGGATAATAGAAGTAAATTAGACTTAAAACATACCTGAAGACTCCTCATCTGCAGTCAAATCAATCGTTGTTAAATCACTATTTTGCTGTAAATTTGAGATTGTATTTTTCGAGGAATGTAGTGAACTTTGGTTCATTGAAATAGACAAATCATCTGTTTGATTTGATCCGCAAACTGCATAAAATAATTAAATAAAAAACTTTGCAAACATAATTATACCATATTTAATGTATAGTTTAATAATAAATTTTAACCATACCATTCGTGATTTCACTAAAAGGATTTGTAGACGTATTCTGCACATCACTTAACAATACGCCGCTAGAATAAAACCGTTTTCCTTTTGTATTTAAATTTACTGCAAAAAAAAATGAAAAAAGTTAGAAAAGTAATCACAATAAAATAATAATAGATCACATTTTATTTTTTCTGTATAATGAGTAAATTATGTTATAATAATTATTTGAGAATATTTTTTTAAGGTTATAAGAAATAACTCACTCGAATGACCATCATCATTAGTTTGAAAAATTACTCTCGATGGATCAGAGTGCAGATTTGTAAATCTCTTCCTCGAATAGTCAAATGAATTTTCTTCTGCGAACCAATTAACTGCGTAGGCTCACTTGACCCACAAACTGCATACAAAATCAACACACACACACACACACACACACACACACATATATATATATATATATATATATATATATATATATATATATATATATATATATACACACATATATATTGTTAGATAATTATATAAAGAACAGTAGTCATTAAATATTTTTTTAAAAAAATAAAGATAACATACCATTCGTGATGTCACCGAAAGGAGACCTAGATGATGGACAACTGGTCATGTTCGAATCGTTCCCACAAAATATATGCTGAAATTTTTTCTGGCTTGATGGAGGTGTACATTTACCTAAATCAAAATGTATATTTTCTACAAAATATAAAAAATGATTAAGTTAAATTTAAATAAAATTTAAACGTAAATTCATACAAATTTAATAATTATATATATTATACATATAAAAATGATTTAGTAGCCATCTGTTTTAGTATAGATTTCACATAATAAATAATACAAATTTCAATTAATTTTAAACTTAAAATAATACAAAATTAATAGCACACGTTTTAGTCTTTAAATGGTTTAGTAGGACACGGTTTCATTAAAACCACGGTTTTAGTAGCACACGGTTTTAGTTTTCAAAAGGTTTAGTAGCACACGGTTTCATTAAAACCACGGTTTTCCAGCGCATGGTATTGGCTCAAAGACCAAAGGTTTGGTCCAAATGCATTTTATTCTAACTTTTTTCTTTCTCTTTCTCTTTCCACCCTAACGTTTCCTCTCCCCAACGTTCTGTTATAGTTTCGTTCTCTTTGATTATATAATCTGAAATTTTTTTCTTCCTTCCCTTTTCTCTTTTTTTTGGTATTTTACATTTACATGGAAAATTAATCTGGTTCTCTAAGATTATATGCATGAAAAATGCTGTCGAAATGTTTTTTTTTTCGTGATTCATCAGTTTATTCCTAGATCTACAAATAAGAAATTTTGTTTTATGATTTTTTTTGTGATTCATCAATTTTTTACTCTTCCGCTTCTTTTTTTCAAGTTTTGTAATAATTTTATCGGATTTATTATTACTTGGAAGGCGATCTGATTTTCTACAGTCTGTTTCTCTAAGATTATACGCATGAAAAATGCTTTTGTCGAAATGTTTCTTTTTCGTGATTCATCAGTTTATTTCTGGATCTACAAATTTAGTTCTTTGTTTTATGTTTTTTTTTTGTGATTCATCAATTTTTTACTCTTCCACTTCTTTTTTTTTCAAGTTTTGTAATAATTTTATCGGATTTATCAGTTACTTGGAAGGCGATCTGATTTTGGTATTACAGTAGGAAGTAAAATTTGCCATATTCTTTGCATCGTTCTTTCCAATCATTTTGAAATGGTAAAAAATTCTAAACATTTTTTATTATAGATTTTTTTTTCTATTAATTTTTTAAACAAATCCGTCCCTTTCCTCTTTATTTTATGAGATTCTACATCTGCATTCAAATTTAATTTCTGGTTTTAGTTCATTTTACGGATGAAAAATTAATTAGTAGCCCACGGTTTTAGTCTTAAAATGGTTTAGTAGCACACGGTTTCATGAGTTATCATTTGATGTTCTGGATCTACATATTTACTTCGATTTCTTTAGTTTTTTTTCGGAGATTCATTTTATATTTATTTTTCCTCTTCTTTTTTCAATTTTTTTTTAATAAATTTATCGGATTTATATGTTGTTGGGGAGTCGATACGATTCTGGTTGTAGAGTCGATTTCTTTATTTTATTCTTTTTATATTTCCATTCCTATGATTTGGAGATGGCAAAATTTGACATTAAAATTATATAATATTTTTTTAATCGAAATTTCGTATTTTTAATTAGATGATATTCGTCATTTTATGTTCTGGACCGAATGTTTTTTTTCCATAAATTATACAAAATGATTAAGTTAAATTTAATATTTATGAAAGATGTAAAATGATACAAATTTAATAAATTATATATAAAAATTTGATTTTTTTTTCACACGGTTTTAGTATTCCATTGATTTAATAAAAATTTTAAATGTAAATAAATTTTAAACGTAAAATAATATAAAATTAATAATTTAAAAAAATACTGTAACAGTAGCCCACGGTTTTAGTCTACTATTGGTTTAGTAGCACACGGTTTTATTTATACCACGGTTTTCCAGCCCATGGTTTTGGCTCAAAGACCAATGGTATTACACTCAATGCATTTCTGTTTTTTCTCTCTCTTTCCATTCTAACGTTTCCTATCTACAAATATTGTGTTATATTTTGGTTCTCTTTGAGTATATAATCTGTAATTATTATTGTTTTCCTTCCCTTTTTTTTTCATATCTACAATTAAATTGTGTTTTTCTTGGTGATTCATCATTTTATGTTCTGTATCTACAAATTTAGTTCGATTTCTTTGGTTTTTAACAACAAATATTTTTTCCTAATTTTTTTCAACTTTAAAAATGATTTTTTTTGGGTTTTATAAGTTATTTGGGGGGGGGGGGGGAACCAATCTGGATTTAGAGATGACTAATTTCTTGCTTTCTTTTTTCTATTTCTATTCCTTTAATTTGGAGATGGTCAGCTACAACATCAAGGTATAATTTAACTCTTGTACTGAATATCATTTCATTTCATTTTTGTTTCATGATAACATATAACCCTCATCTTAGTATGTTTTTACAATTAATATTACAATCATATTATCTACTAAGCTATGAAGCTATGAAGGTATAATGCTATTGTTTACATGTTGCAAATAATGCTTGTACAGAAATTTATTTTTTCAATTTATTTATGATTGTTAAATGATAGTTGCCAGATAAATAATATATATTCACTTATATACATTTTTACAATGTATATAAAAGAATGAAATATGACAGCAATATTAGAAATTAGAATAACGTAAAAGATAACAGAAATTGGATGCAACTATTACCTGCTTCATCGTTTGTAAGCTTCGGTCGCTTGTTAAGTGTTGTACTCCTTGTCAGCTTCCTCATTATCGATTTGTTTCTTTGTAGTAGATCCTTCCTTGTTATATAGTTAGTGACCAAATTGAATTCTGGGATTTGTATGCTGGGATTTGTAATATATGCATGAACAATTAGTGAATACTGGGATTTAGAAGTGTCCAAATTGAAACCCCATTCTTATATAGTAAGCCCATTATATAGGCATTCAATTAAACATTATTCTGTATTGGCTTGAAAAAATGCAGGAATGCCAACAGTTGTTGCTGATATCAACACATCATTAGAGATGTATTTATTATCTCAAATCATGATTATTTTGTATTGGGAAAGACAGAACTAAAATTTTCCCAACATATTGTTGCTAATTACAATCTTTTTAAAGGTGTAATGATGTATGAACATTCATTTAATTTTAGATTTTCAAAAAATAAGCTTTAATGGCAACTACTTTGAGTTTCATTTAAATATTCTGCAAACCTGTTTTCCAATGTATATATATGTGTCATAATAAAGGACTTTCTTTTAATGTTCTAATGATGAATGTACATACCTTATTAGGTTGCAATTTTTATTTTAAATGAAAATTATGATCTGCTATTCTGTTACAAATATATTATATTTGTTTGTAAGTTAATGATAATGACATAAGATCAATAAACAATAATGTACGGCAGCGACTGAATTTAAAAGAAGTAAGGTTCAAACTAATTACTATTAAGTACTTGATGGAATTTGATCAATATAAGTAATTTAATTAAGGATATTTACTTTTATAATAAATCTTAATTTCAAGTTCATATTATTTCAACTTTTATTCATATGTTGTGTGGCAACATATGTGAATATGGCTATCTTACTTTTATAGATTTTTTCGGATTTACATAAAGTAATTTAATGGCTATAATTATATCATAATTATAAATTTAAGAATAATGTTATAACATTTCTGGATTAAATGCGGACACAAAATTTGTTATAATCTCTCAATATATGTATTAACCAAAAGTTAGTTTAATATCAATATTTATTGTAAATGTATTATTTACAAAAGCATAAGTTAGTTTATTGTAAATATTTGTTTAATATTCTGATCTGCTAGTTTATTTTTTTATAAATTATTGTAGTTTGTATCTTAAATCAACTAAAGTAAGTTCAATTGACATTAATGAACAACATTTATCAAATTTAGAATCACTAAGGATCTTAATACATAAATTAACATTATGGTATATAGTGCTTATTGTATATAATTACTATGAATATAACAATTAATGAGTATAAAATGTAATTCCTTATTATTTTTATATATACTTATAAAGATGGCTGAACTTGAAAGCATTTAAGATAATGTTGTAGTTTGTAATAAAATTATTGTAGTTGCTGGCTGAACTTGAAAAAATTCTGATATGCTAGTTTATTTTTTAATAAATTATTGAAGTTTGTATTTTAAATGTAATAAAGTAACTTCAATTGACTCTAATGATCATCATTTATCAAATTTACAATCACTAAGGATCTTTCATAAAGGTTATTTTATGTTATAATTACTATGAATAAAATATATAAAGAGTATAAAATGTCATTCATTATTATTTTTATATATACTTTAAAAACTGTTTGAACTTGAAAGCATTCAAATACATACTTAAGTTAATACTCATGTACGTCAATACATTGAACAAAGAGTGCTTTTAAGATGAACATAATTAAAAACACTAAGGATCAAACTAAGGTAATCTTCAACTAAGGATCAAACTAAGGTAATATAACCAAAAATGTTATATTGAGAATAACAAAAGTTCAATTAACTAAGCAAGCTCTCACAAAATTTTTTAAGAGCTGGCTGGATTTGAAAGCATTCAAATACACACTAAGGTAATACTCAAGTACGTCAATACATTGAACAAAGAGTTCTTTTAAACTAAATGAAATTAAAAGCACTATTGATCAACACAAAGGTATTCTTCATTCCTTCTCTTTCTTTATATCAATCTTCATCTTCTTTGACCCTGCTGTTGTTGAGTATGCATCAATCAATGACCTCTTCAATCCAGAATCTTCAGGAGTTTCCAGAGACTCAATCTCTTGTGAATATTTGACATTTGGTGTTGAAATCATCTCTCCACACGATCCAATCTATTCATATATAAACGAAATTAAAATGACAAATTGAAATTAAAATGATTAATTGAAGAAAAAAAAGATTAATTAAAAGAATTTTTTTACCATTTCGACATCATTTTCCTCCTTCAACAAATTTGAAAAAATATCAGATTCCTGTAAAATTAAAAATAAACAGAATAGTTAAAAAATAATTAAAGTAAGTTCAAATGTACCATAAGTTTAATACATACCTGATTTTCTTTAAAATGTTCAGAATATAGTGAAATTAATCCTTCATCGGTAGTCAGCTTTAATACCGTAAATGATCCAGTATAATTACGTACTTGTTCAGATCTTACTTGAATCTTGAAGAAAATTTTTAAGCCAACTAAATTTTGTATTTCCTCAGGAATTTTCTGATCATTTTCTGATTCCTACAATAATTTTACGAAAAAAAAACAAATGAAATTATAATAAATATTATAATAATTATAACAAATTTAATATGTACAAAGAATTATGATATGTGTTTAGAGTTTATTTACAAAAGTACCTCAGACATCTTCTTTTTTAAATCCGAAGCCTTTTTTCCAATAAGCTGGACACAGTCTTTGTCCCATAATAGTAATTCTATTTCCCCGGTTGTGTCAATAACACGAACATTAATTTTGTACCTGTCAAATAAAATATTTAAATATTCAAGAAGAATAGTAATTAGGTTTAGAATTTTTCGTATGTTAATACCTGATGTTAACATCTTTTTCAAACTTGTCACATCTGTCACAGTAAAATAAATCGCCACATTTATCTAATTTTTTGGACATTTGTTACACGAAAAATACCACCAAGCATTCTTTAATACAACTTCAACAATTTCAGCATAAACCCAAAAGCTTCCAATCTGATAATCATTAAACAAAAAATTTAACAATTATGTAACATAATATAATTACAAATTATAACTAAATGAAAAACTATACCTCATGGTTATCTCTCAAGTTCTCAATGGTCCTAACTATAGCTTGGCCACTTGATAATTCATTTTCAACCAAATTTGCAGATGTTAGTGAAACTGTACTTATAGTGATAGATTCACTACTTTCTTCAACAATCCTTCATAAAGTAGAAAATATTCATTAATTTAATTAGGTTTTCTAATTACAAATAATTAAAAAATATTTATTAGAGTATTAATAAATTTTACTTACCTTGATTTAAAATTTTCAATCTCAGGAATGTCTTCACCAAATAATAACCTTGACACGTAGAACGTGTTGGATGCTGTAACTTGACCTAATCAAAAAAAAATACATTTTAAACAAAAGTTGTTAAATTATTCATAAATGAAGTATGAAAATAATAATCAATATATAAGAAATAATTATTACCTCTATATAATTTGGTACGAAACATTTGTAGTATAACTACAACAGGTTCATTTTTACCATTATTAACGTACGAAACCATATCATCAACCAATTTCCCCACAAAGTACATGGCAAACGTTGTTTCCTAATAATACAAAGGAAATCAGTTTATTTATTATTATATGAACACAATTCAATAATAGAATAATTAAATTGCAAAATTATTACTCATTGTCCTCGAGAGTAATATCCATAAGTCTTGTTGGTCCATCTTTCAAATCCCTTTGTTGTGGAGGATCTAATGTAACAACTCGTCCAATAATATCTGAAATTAAGCCATAAACACGAATAACATAAATTTGATGGAATAAAATAATTTTATATTTTTGAAATACGAAAATAATTTAACAATATTTTTACCAATAAGTTTGTTATCATCTAAAGTTTCCTCATTTGTAATGTCAGAAAACTTTTGAAAACTAAAAACAAAGGAGGGAAATTTCTCATCAAATATTTCAACAACTTTTGTTTTTGCCAAGAATAACATCTTGTATTTATTTGCGGTTGTCTTGTATTTCATGTTGTTATTTGTAACAACAAAACAACGAACAACATAGAGTCGTCTCTCATTCAGCAAAGGTTGAAAATTGTTGATTAAATCTTTCTTAATACTGGCATGAATTCGATCGCCCTGCAAAAGAAAAAATAAATTCAGTAGACAATTAATAATGCATATATCATAATCAATAGTTTTGCTCATTTTATTATTATTGAAATATTGACACTATCTAAAATTAAATGAATGTTGTTATTATTTTTTATTATACATTATATAATGAAATTAAAGTTGTTTGGGGAATCTGTTATTCACATTTACATGTTGGTAAATCAAAACACTATTTATATATGAAGACTTTACCAGACTGAAATTAAATGTATATATACTTTGTTATATTATTTCAACTAATTGTTGCACTAAAGATAGAATTTTACTAATATAGAATATTTTTTTACAACTGAATGTTGTTAAATTTAACAGTTGATAGTTGCAACTATATATATTTAAATATGAATTGGGTTTTGTTTTTTAACTTAATTTCAACCACTTTTTTCAGCTATCATCAAACCATTGGCGGGGCATTAATTGCAGCCATTGGCACATTGTCAATGTGACCATGCTCACTGATGTTGTAAGAGATGATTTTCTTCACTGGTGTAATTTTCATATCACACGTGTTTTATCATTTATCACATTGTCGCTCAACTATCGATATAACCATTGGCGGGGCATTCGTTGCAGCCATTGGTTCATCGACAATGATGATTTGACAGTCAATGGCGGGGTATTCGTTGCAGCCACTGGTTGGTTAAAACAAATCTGAGTTTACCAACTTTAAACAGAATTGATAAATAGAAGTTTATTCTATTAATATGGGCTGTAAAACCGTGGGATACTAAAACAGTATTTTTTAAACAATAGTGGAAGTGTAAAATCGTGGGATGCTAAAAACTGATTCTAAAATCAAATTTATATATGTGAATTTACTATATTATACACAATAATAGAAAATTTCTTTTGCTTCAATTATTCAAAAGTATGCAGCCATATTTTATTATCATTTTATGGCATTTGTGTTTTATTTCGAATGAGTTTTATGCTACTATTATTTGTGTTTTACATTACTGTCATTTGTGTGTTTTTTTGGGACTGACTTTTACGTTCCAACAACCCTAATTATTTGTTTTACTTTTATTTGATTGTAGAATCTCTAAATTCATTATTGTTTCTTATAGTGTTTATTTTTTCGTATTGTACATCTTTATCAGAAGTTTTATTTGGTTATCTATACAACATGAAATGAAATCAAAATTTTTTTTTGTTTAAAACTATTGGCGAGGCATTCGTTGCAGCCATTTAGAAATTAACATGATGATTTGACAACTATTGGCGGGGTACTCGTTGCAGCCATTAGTTGGTTAACATAAATCTGAGTATATTAACAAATTTATCAAAAAAAAATTTCAATGTTGTTGGAGAGGAAACGTCAGAATGGAAAGAGAAAAAGAAAAATAAATGAATTGAGTGATATACCATTGGTCTCTGAGACAATAACATGGGCTGCAAAAATGTATTATACAGAAACCGTGTGCTACTAAACCGTGGTATACTAAAACGTGAGAATTGATATTGTAACAGTTGCTTTTCTGATTCTGATATTTATGTAGAATCTTTAAACATTTTTGATATACTCGGTAAAACCATTGGCGTGGCATTCGTTGCAGCCAGTGGTCATTATACAATGATGATTTGTAGCTATTGGCTGGGTGTTAGTTGTAAGCATAAATCTGAGTATATCAAAAAATTTAATTTGATTCGATTGTTACATTAAACTTTTTATGTTTCTGTCATATAATTTATGTATTATATTAAACTGTTGGTTTTTATGTTGCAGGCACAATCTTATTATTTTGCAGGCATAAACTTTTATGTTTCTGTCATTTAATTTATGTATTATATGTATCTGTTGGTTTCTATGATGCAGGCATAATCCTATTTGTGTTTTATTGAGTCTTAGTTTTATGTTACTGTCTTTTCTTTGAGAAATTTAATGACACTTAGTTTTATGATTCTGTCATTAACATTATATTTCTGAAAATTTGTATATATTGGCTGGGTGTTCTTTGCAGGCATAAATCCGAGTATATCAAATATTTTAAATTTGATTCGATTGTTACAAAAAACTTTTTATGTTTTTGTTAGATAATTTATGTATTAAACTGTTGGTTTTTATGTTGCATGCACAATCTTATTATGTCGCAGGCTTAAACTTTTTATGATTCTGTCGTACTAAACTGTGATTTTTTTAAGTATATATACAAATTGAGTTTTTTTATCTAACAAAAAAATAACATGCAGAATGTAATAAACTGTGGGTAATCAGAAATACCTCAGAATCGTGGAATACACACTCCATACTGAATGGTTGCCCTTTTCCTCCGTATCCGGGTACATCATACATACGAATGAGACGTACTTTCAAATTCCAAAATGTTTTGGATGGACTGACCTCACGGATAAGTGAGAAGAAAGGAGCCATAGTTGAGGAAGTTTTTTTTTTTTTTTTTCTGAAAGTTGAAGGGGAAGATGGATCCCATTTCTACACTGTATATATAGTCAGTTTGAATGAACAACATTAATGCAAAATATGTTGGGAAAACCAACAGTTTTCTTCGTTTTTTGGGATGAAAGTGGCTGTTGTAAATGAAAATCAAATTTGTATGTAGGTGGAAAAGGTGCATGTATATTTGAATTATTTAAAAAATTTGAATAACTTTCTTGGAAACCTGATGGTTAATTAATGTATTCTTCACATAAAAATTTATTGTTGCTGTTTGTAAACTGTTTTTTTATTAGTATTTTGTTTTTTATTGCTGTACTGTGTTTGGGCGGGAAAATGGCAATGTTGCAATTTTTGGCAACTATTTTGCTATTATATATATATAGATATAGATAGGATAATCTAACCCTTTGGATCGCCCTGATGACAATATGAGAATTATAGGCTTGCCCCACCACAGGAACCTAAACAAACTTATAGGAAGTCAGGGGGTTGTGATTAGAAATTTTCAGGCTTCAAAGAAACTTCCCTAGAAGCAGAAGCTTCTAAGATCCTATGGATCTATGCCCAAAGCCCGTCAACTCTCATTCCCTTTGACACACATGGGTCAATAGCAGAGAGCCGCCCCTTATTCTTACTCTTGCTATTTAAACTCACATTCATTCTCCCTACCTCTCCATTATTATTATTCTCTTCTCTTTACATACACCACCACCACTAACCAACAAAGCAAGCAAGCTTTCTTCCGTCTCTCAACCCACATTTGTGCATATTCAAGAAGAGCTAGCTCTTATTTGTTTCTTGAAGTGGTTGGTTGGCTGGTTGGTTTGTTCTTGCTTTGAGCGGCGGCCATCATGGAGTTAGGGGGGAGTAGCATGAGAGCCAACAGCTCCAACATATGGAGGAGAGGGGAGGACGTGTTCTCGAGGTCGTCGAGGGATGAGGACGACGAGGAGGCACTCAAGTGGGCTGCGCTGGAGAAGCTGCCGACGTACGATAGACTACGGAGGGGGATACTCAACGAGGGGGAGGGGGAGGTGAAGGACGTCCAGATTCTCGGGCTTGGCTACCAGGAGAGGAAGAACCTGCTGGAGAGGTTGGTTAGAGTCGCCGAGCAGGACAACGAGCGGTTCTTGTTGAAGCTAAAGAACCGCATTGATCGGTAAGAACCTTCTTCAATCTATCTTACCATGGACACGACACGACACAACAATATAGACGTCATGGGCGACTGCATGATGTTACTTTTTCTGGGAATATGGCATGGGTTACTTCAGCCCCGTAGAGCCTGGTACTTGGACACTGGCTCAATGTCAGTCTCACGTACATTACATCAAGAGTTGGACACATGACAACCATATTATAAAGCAGTCTCTAGAGTTCTTAGACTCCACCCATTTGTACATAAAAATAAAAATTCAATATAATATCTCATGGATTAAATCTTTTTTGGTTCTACCGTGCATTTGTGTGGTTACGATAGGGTGTCCGCTATGACACAGACTTTCTTCGCTCTACATTTTCCCGGTTACAATATTAGTTAAGTTGCCCACCAAAGTTGACTAGAGTTAGATTCCGTGATTTCCTCTCTCTAGTTTTTTGAAATCATGTCCTCTTTTGGGAGATTTGCACTAACCGGGTTCCACGAAGCAATCCGGATTGTAACTCATGGATCAGTTCCTGTGATAGGATTCAAACTTGTACTTGCGCTTGAACAAGTTGCAATACAGACCCAGCGACGGACTCGGACTCGGACTCGGACTCGACACATATTTTCGGGTGCCTAGGTGTATTTTGTAGTTGTCAGTGTTGGAAAAAACAACATTTATTTTGTAAACTAAAGTGATATGAATACTTCATATGCAAAAGAATTTTCGGTAATATTACATCTAATTTACCTTCTCTGTTCATCTAGAGTTGGGCTAGATTTTCCTACCATTGAAGTGCGATATGAGCACCTTAAAATCGAGGCCGAAGCTTATGTGGGAAACAGAGGCTTGCCTTCATTCTTCAATTGGATTATCAACAACTTGGAGGTACTTCAAAAAATCTCAAATTCAGTAGAGACTCATGACAAAAGGCCTTGTATTTGTACTTGAATCCTAACGTTCGCTCTTGGCTACTCATGATGAAGGCCCTTGCCAACTCTCTCCATGTACTACCAAGCAAGAAGAGACCGATAACCGTCCTCGATGGAGTTAGCGGCATCATCAAGCCTCACAGGTGAGAGGATCAACAATTCATTTCAGATGTACATCAATCTAACATAATTTTCAGACTAGAACTTGTCATGACCAACACTGCATTTGTCGATGGAGTTTACAGGATGACCTTGCTCTTGGGGCCACCGGGATCGGGGAAGACAACCTTGTTGTTGGCTCTGGCTGGGAAGCTGGATTCAGACCTCAAGGTTTGGCTCTTGACTCGAGCGTCGTCTTACTATCGCGTAAATATTTTATATTTGCTGCATTACATCGTATCTGAACAAATTAAAACAGGTTTCAGGGGAAGTAACTTACAATGGTCATGGCATGGATGAGTTTGTCCCTCAAAGGACAGCTGCTTATATAAGCCAACATGATCTCCATATAGGGGAGATGACTGTGCGAGAAACTCTAGCTTTCTCGGCTAGGTGTCAAGGAGTCGGTGCTCGCTACGGTAAGTACTAGCTTTGGTTGATAATGATACCGGTCGATATAACCAACCTTTGAACAATTCTAGAGCTTCTCATTGCACATATTCATCTTTGCAACGACATTGCACAGATATGTTAACTGAGCTGTCGAGAAGGGAGAAGGCAGCAAATATCAAGCCGGACCCCGACATTGATGTCTTTATGAAGGTATGACAAAGTGGAAATGTAGATATCGAATTGATCTGATGGAAATGCTATTTGTTGCTAGGTATTGACATTGTACAATTCCTAATATCACAGGCAATTTCTATGGGAGGTGAAGAAACTGGTGCAGTGACCGATTATATACTCAAGGTGAGTTTGTTCGTTGGTATAAGTTTCTATAGAAACCAACTAGAATCACGCAACTCACAAAATGTTCTCTTCCTCTTTGAATGACAAAAGATTTTAGGATTGGATATTTGTGCCGATACCATGGTTGGAGATGAAATGTTGAGAGGTATCTCGGGAGGACAGAAGAAGCGTGTTACAACAGGTAATGACTGTGTTGTATGGGAGGCACGGACACTCCACATGTGGGCCGTGTCATGTTGGACACATACCGGACACTAGGCCTGTCAATGGTAGCTTATTGGTCGGATATTGGCATTACCATATCCGAACCATTAACTATCGGATATATCCGATAACTATCCGATATCCTATCGGATAGAAGTTTTGGCTACCGTATCCGTTACCGATAATTTTAACGGATATCGGATAATATCCGAACCAATAAGATTACTAAAAAAAAATTTAAAAAGAGAAGAAAAAAAATCAGAACCAATAGATTTTGTCAAGAAACGACATATTTTCACATTGAAACGACAGATTTTGTAAGAAACAACAGATTTCTACATTGAAACGACATATTTTGTCAAGAAACAACAGAAACAATAGATTTTCGACTGAATTCTGAATTCCTGATGGCCCAATATATTTTAAATTTATTAAATAATTTAAATATTATTGGTTCGGATATTATTGGTCCGGATATGACACTTACCGTATCCGTATCCGATATCCGATAAATATCCGATATGATATCCGAATCCGTATCCGTATCCGAAATTTCGGATATTTTCGGTTCGAATACGGATCGGATACGGATTTTCGGTCTACCATTGACAGGCCTACCGGACACAGTCCGGACAATCCAAAATACACGAGGACACACCAAAATAGGTGTCGTGTTGTACCTGTGTCCGTGCGACATAGGTTGTACTTAAAATGTTGAGTAGTCGATCTTAACGTCCATGAGTTGCCGTGTACAAATAGGTGAGATGATCGTTGGACCAGCGAGAGCGCTCTTCATGGACGAGATATCTACTGGCCTCGACAGCTCCACGACATTTCAGATAGTGAATTCGCTCCGACAGGCCATCCATATTCTCGGGGGCACTGGTGTGATCTCCTTGCTGCAGCCGGCACCGGAGACCTACGACCTCTTTGACGACATTATCCTTCTGTCGGATGGGCAAGTCGTGTACCAAGGACCCCGCGAGAATGTTCTCGAGTTCTTCGAGTCCATGGGCTTCAAGTGCCCGGAAAGGAAAGGCGTTGCGGACTTTCTCCAAGAAGTATGTTAACTTCTCAGTCTGGTTGGAGTTCGCAATTTCTAATATGTTGAAGACAGTACTAATTGTTTTCTCGGTTTCACAGGTTACCTCCAGAAAGGATCAGCAGCAATATTGGATACGCGATGACAAACCGTACAGATTCGTGCCGGTCAGGGAGTTCTCAGAGTCATTTCAGTCGTTCCATGTAGGCGAGCAACTTGGAAGAGAGCTTTCGGACAAATTTGACAAGAGTAAAAGCCACCCTGCCGCTCTCACCACTTCTAGGTACGGCGTTAGTAAGAAGGAGCTTCTGAAAGCTTGCACTGCCAGAGAATTACTGCTGATGAAGCGCAACTCGTTCGTCTACGCCTTCAGGGCATTTCAGGTCAGTAACTTTTCGAAAGAAAGTATGATCAAGTCCTTAGGTTCCACATTGCATCTTTTAAACTCTTTCTTCGTCTTCATCAGCTCATGATCATGGCAATCATCGCGATGACACTCTTCTTGCGGACGAACATGCACCACGACACAGTGAACGACGGGGGGATCTACATGGGTGCCATTTTCTTCTCCACAGTCATGCTCATGTTCAATGGCTTCTCGGAGCTCGCCTTGACCCTCTTCAAGCTTCCCGTGTTCTTCAAGCAAAGGGACTACCTCTTCTACCCTGCCTGGGCTTATGCTCTTCCGACATGGATTCTGAAAATCCCTATAACTTTCGTGGAAGTCGCAGTCTGGGTGTTTCTGAATTACTATGTCATCGGATTTGAACCTAGTGTTGCGAGGTGAGGGGGCTATATGTCTCACTATTTAGTTCATAGCGTACTAATAAGCGATACTGACATCGTTGTAATGTGTTCAGGCTCTTTAAGCAGTACCTCCTACTTCTACTAGTCAATCAGATGGCTTCTGGGCTCTTCCGCTTCATTGCTGTCCTCGGAAGGAACCTGATCGTCGCAAATACTTTGGCATCCTTCGCATTACTCGTGTTCCTAGTACTAGGCGGATTCGTCTTGTCTCATGGTATGTTTCTTGAACTTACCGATTTCTTCTAGATCGGGTTAAACATGCACAACATATTGATGCACAATGTCCTGACTTGGACGAAACTTACTTTCTTGACAGACAATGTGAAGAAATGGTGGATTTGGGGTTACTGGATCTCACCCTTGATGTACACGCATAATGCAGTTTCAACAAATGAATTCCTTGGGAAGAGTTGGAGCCATGTAATTAAGAGCGCGCCTCCTCTGTATTGATCAAGAACATATTTCTCATTTTCAGAATATAATTAGCTTACATTTGTGATTACTTCTTTGTCACAGATTGTACCTGGAACAAACGAGACGCTCGGAGTGACTGTCCTAAAGTCTCGTGGCGTCTTCCCGGAAGCTAAGTGGTACTGGATTGGGGTGGGTGCTTTGATCGGATACACGCTGTTATTCAACTGGTTCTTCACTCTTGCTCTTGCCTATCTCATGCGTGAGTAATTCTCGTCTCTCCGTCACGTCTTAATCTTCGTGCCATCGGAAGTACCTTACTGCATGGAGCTTCGTCTTCTACTTGCAGCGTTTGGTAAAGCTCAATCAAGTGTGACCGAAGAGACACTAAAGGAAAGACAGGCAAATATAACCGGAGAAATAGTGGAGTCTTCAAACAGAGGAAGGAACTCACACCATCAACCAGCATCGAGTAAGTTCAGAAAAATACATTGAACTCATACTCTATACACAAATTAGGATGCCGTTTGAACTTGGTATCTACATATAATGCAGGTAACAACCCCTCCCAAACATCTACATCCGAACCGACCCAGACTAACAAAGGAATGGTCCTTGCGTTCGCACCTCTTTCTATCACATTCGACAACATCAGATACTCTGTTGACATGCCACAGGTAAGTTTCTTTCAATGCATTTAGACATTGCGCTTATACATATTTGTTAGTTTTCCCGTAAATTTCGGTAACAATTTGACAATGTATATTTAGGAAATGAAAGTGCAAGGGGTGCAAGAAGATAGGTTGGAACTTCTCAAGGGTGTCAGTGGATCCTTCAGGCCAGGAGTGCTCACTGCTCTAATGGGCGTCAGCGGAGCCGGTAAAACTACTCTAATGGACGTCCTAGCCGGAAGGAAGACCGGTGGGTACATTGACGGAAACATTAGCATATCGGGCTATCCGAAGAGCCAGGAAACTTTTGCCAGGGTATCAGGATACTGTGAGCAGAATGACATCCACTCTCCTTACGTGACGGTTTACGAGTCTCTCGTGTACTCTGCGTGGCTCCGGCTAGCTTCTGAAGTTGATTCATCGACCAGGAAGGTTGGAACTCCACACAACTTGTATCATCGCTAGAATTTTCCTTCTTTCTTTACTAGAAACTTTGAACTTACTGAACAACATTGCGGCGGATCGCAGATGTTCATTGAAGAGGTTATGGAGCTCGTAGAGCTTGCACCATTGAGGGACTCATTGGTCGGCTTGCCCGGAGTGGACGGTCTATCAACCGAGCAGCGCAAGAGGCTTACGATTGCTGTTGAGCTCGTCGCTAATCCTTCTATAATATTCATGGATGAACCTACCTCTGGGCTGGATGCGAGGGCTGCAGCAATCGTCATGAGGACCGTGAGAAACACGGTGAACACTGGAAGGACCGTGGTGTGCACTATTCACCAACCAAGCATCGACATCTTTGAAGCTTTCGATGAGGTACGTATAGTGTACTGTTATAGCTACCGAATGTTCGATTAACTTCACGAGGTTTGTGTCGCTTGTGCTCAATTTTTTTTGTTCTGTTTCAGCTCTTCCTGATGAAGAGAGGAGGAGAGGAGATATATGTCGGTCCACTCGGCCACCATTCTAGCCATCTAGTCAGTTACTTTGAGGTAAGGAAACGATGAAAACCAATACTCAAACAGAAGTTTCAACCCAAAATGTAGCTTGTTGTGAAAAAAAGGATACTCTGCTCACCTTTGCAGGGAGTCGAAGGCGTCAGCAAGATCAAAGACGGCTACAATCCGGCAACGTGGATGTTGGAAGTGACCACATTGTCACAAGAAGAGAAACTCGGTGTCAGCTTCACCGATGTTTACAAGAACTCGGAATTGTATCAGTAAGTAAACTGCACACGATGCCATCGCGTTAGAATGTCGAATATCTCCGACACCAGCTAATACTTGTATGCGACCAGGAGGAACAAAACGCTGATCAAGGAACTGAGCACTCCACCTCCCGGGTCTAGCGATCTCTCCTTCCCATCCCAGTTCTCGCAATCCTTCGTAACTCAATGTATGGCTTGCCTGTGGAAACAGAGCTTGTCATACTGGAGGAATCCTCCTTACACTGCAGTGAGGTTCTTATTCACGGTGATAATAGCGTTGATGTTCGGGTCAATCTTCTGGGATCTCGGCTCTAAAACGTATGTCACGAACTTGGTACATAGACCAGATACTCGATTACTGATCGTTAGTTATCAGAGAGTAATTAACGTAATAATTCGATCGATTGCAGGAAGAAGCAACAAGATTTGTTCAATGCTATGGGCTCGATGTATGCTGCTGTGCTCTTCATAGGGATCTCGTATTCATCGTCAGTTCAGCCAGTTGTCGCGATCGAAAGAACGGTTTTCTATAGGGAGAGGGCAGCAGGAATGTACTCAGCACTGCCCTACGCCTTTGGACAGGTAACTACTTCTCTTCCTGTTCAACTCCAAACGTCCATTAATACTTCCATTGGTGCTTGTCATCACGTTTGGAAGCGCCTTCATTTCAGGTTGTGGTCGAGCTTCCGTACATCTTCGTCCAGACTGTGATCTACTGTATTATAGTTTACGCTATGATCGGGTTCCAGTGGACAGCTGCAAAGTTCTTGTGGTATCTGTTCTTCACCTTCTTCACGCTCCTCTACTTCACATACTACGGGATGATGGCGGTTGGCTTGACTCCCAACTACAACATTGCCGCCATTGTTTCTGCTGCGTTCTATGGAGTATGGAACCTCTTCTCCGGGTTCATCATCCCTAGACCGGTATGTCCAATTCTTTGCATCAACGATCCTTTACTTCATTCAGTTCTTAACAAGTAACATGAACTAAAACGTTTTCGACCGTTATTTGTCGCACTCTTTGTATTTTACAGAGGATGGCGATATGGTGGAGGTGGTACTATTGGGCATGTCCCGTTTCATGGACCTTGTATGGATTGGTCACTTCGCAGTTTGGAGATGTAGAGGACAGGCTCGACAACGGACAGCTCGTGTCCGAATTCCTGAGAAGTTACTTCGGATTCAAGCACGACTTCTTGCCCGTGGTTGCCGTGATGGTTGCTGGGTTCACTGTGCTCTTCGCCTTCTCCTTTGCATTGGCGATCAAGACCCTCAACTTCCAAAGACGATGATGGCTTAGTCGTGAACATCTGACACGACCGCATCCGTTCATGTATTCTTTTGTCTAATGTTTTCCGTAATCTTTTCTCTTCCCTTTGTTTCCTTTTCTTCTACTTTCCTTTTTTTTTTTGTCACAAGCTTGTATCAACATGAATTCTCAGTTCCAATTCATCGACTATAATGCTTAACTCAAGATATTTCTGCATAGTTTCAGTCAGGCCATGAAAGGAAACAGTAGTTACATTAATATATGTAGAGTTTGTGCCCAATAAATTATCAGTTTCCATGCTAGAAGAAAGGATGAGGCCTTTGCTCTTAAATTGGATACAGAGAATGCTTATGACTAAGCCAGGTGTACTTGATTCTCGCCTAGCCACATGGACGATGCTGATGTCTTCGTACGGCATGATTTTCGTCCCCCAAAAAGCAGTTAAAGGCCAAGCATTGTCCATTTTTTTGGCAGACATCAAAATATTCCGGACGAAGTGTTAGAGTCAAACACAACGGCGGAAGATTTAATTTGGTGAATGTTCTTTGACAGTGTTTCAAGAACAAGACCCGAAGGCAACATCGTTGCAGGACTAGGGGTAGTGCTAGTCTCCCCGGACGATCTTGTCATCCATCATGCATACTCGTTCATGGAACCATGTTCCAATAATGTAGCGCAGTATAACGCATTGCTTATCAAACTCAAGTTAGCTAAACAGTAGAGGGTAGACTACCTGGAAGCATATTGTGTGATTCTAAGCTGATAGTTAATCAGGTTAGAGGAGGGTACGAGGTTCGGCATTAAGATCACATTCCCTACTACAAGGCGATGTTCGATATGGAATCAACTTTCTCTAGATTCTTCATTGTTCATGTGCCTCGATTGCAGAATACTGAAGCAGATGCTTTAGCTGGTCTTGCGGCTTCCCTAGTTATTCCCATTAAGGCCCAACGTTCGATCACAGTGATTGGTCGAGAACTATAATGTGCAAACATAACTTGCATGTTTGTCAAATATATGTTTCAGAGACGAACATTGACATCAAAGATTGGAGATTTTCGTTCATATATTACACTGTCTATGGAATCCTTCTGGACGAGCCGAAGGAAGCTACTTCTGTTAAAAGGCGCTCCCTCTGATTCAATTATGATACAACAACCAAAATCGTATCGATGTTCATATGATAGGTAGGGCTGAAAATCGAACGAATGAGCTCGAATAAAGAGTGTTCAAGGTTGGTTACTATTGAACGAGTTTGATTCAAGACGAGCTTAAGGTCGAGCTCTAAAATGGTGTTTGAACTCGGTTTGATTAGAGACTCGAACGAATCGAGCTCAAGCCAAAGTCCTATTGAACATGTTGTACAGACTGTCACACTATTTCTCTCAAGTGTTAAAGACTTTGTATTTATTGAATCACTTATGCTCTTTGCATCATAAATTTACCATCATATAAAGAACAAAAACAATGAGTAAAATTTCTAAGACAATGTATTTCTATCTATTAAAAAAGGCATAACATATACTAGGAAAAGTTATAATACGAGAATCGAGCCGAGCTCGAGCCTATTTGCAAACAAGATCGAGTCAAACAACCTACGGTCGAACTCGGTATCGATTAGTCCTATCGATTAGTCCACGAACGAGCTTAAATCGAGCTTGGACTGAGCTGAACACGAGTCGAATGCGAATGGTTTGAATTGTTTTACAGCCCTAATAACAGGATTCTTCTACGATGTTTATTAGACACAGAAGCAAAGCAAGCACTATGTGAAGCTTACGATGGTACTTGTGGTGCACACCAACCAGGTCCAAAGTTATAAGATCGCCTCAGGCGCATGAGTTATTATTGGCCTATTATGGTAGCATATGTCGTAGAATATGCAAAAGATACATGGCATGTCAAATTCATGCTGACTTCCTTCATCAACTTTCGGAGTTTCTACATCTAACAACCACATCATGGCCATTCGAAGCATTGGGCATGGATATCATTGCTCCAATTAGCCTCCCTCGATCAGAGGTCATCGACTCATCCTTGCTATAATCGATTACTTTTCTAGATGGGCGGAAGCCATGCCGCTCATTAAAGTTAAGACATCCTATATGATTAATTTCATCAAATATCACATTATATATCGTTTTGGACTTCCTCAGAGGATCATCCACGATAATGGTCCGTAGTTTTCAAGTAACACTTTATCGAATTTTGCAATAAAAACAAGATTCAAAACATAACTTTAATATCATTCAATTATGCTGCTAATGGATTAGCTGAAGCCTTCAACAACGGTCCCGCCTCCGACTGACAGTATGCTATATTCTCTTGTCCATCGGAGTAAAAATGTTCTTTTCCTGGAGATTCAGATTCCTTCTTGTAACACCCAGTTTTCTAAAATGAGGGTAATTTTTGAAATTTTATAATTATAATCATTTAATAATGATATTGAAACCATATTATAATTTTTGGTAATTTTTAATTAATTTAAAACTATTTAAAATATTGAAATGTGATTTGATGGTTAATTAGTGTAACCCTAGAATTGCTAAGCCTAGAGACTAACCATGACCATGGGAGCCTAGTCATGTGATTAGAATGTCATATTACTACTTTTTAGCCTAGGAGTATTTTGGTCATTTTGACAATTTTGTGAAATTGTAATTTGTATTAATTAAATAGGTGCTAATTGTTAGGTTGAGACTTGACCTAGAAACTTAGCCTAATCTATATTAGCCTTGGGTTTAGAGTATTGATTAGGGTAACCTAGTAATGACAAGGATAATAATATCTAGATATTCTAAGTATGATATTTTCTCTTAGGATATTTGTGAAAAGGAAGTCCTATGACTAGTTGAACCAATAGGAAGCCTTGGAATTGGGTGGACAACTACTAGCCAATCATATAGACCTAAAACCTAACCCTAATTCATCTATGGCAGCCATCAAACACCCCCCTTCCTATAAAGCATCATTAGTAAAGCCTTTGCCTCTTTTTACTTTTGCTTACAACCCTAATAGTTTCTTCCCAAATTCCTTCCCCTAATATCCAAATCAAGTCCAAATTGGTCCAAATCAATTGCATCATCACCCTGTACCATAGTGGGAGCTAGTAGGGACTTGCTAGGTAGGATTTGAATTGCTTTGGTCAATTGAAATTCAAAGAAAAACCCTCAACCTCACCCTTCTCATTGAGATTCATTCTCAAAAGGTAAATCCCATGAAACCCTTATAAAATCATGTTTTATTTTCATAGATGCATGCATATAGGTATACCCTAGCTGTAGAGTTAGTTTGGTGCTAGGTAGTGTCCATTTCGTGTCCGTATTGGACACGTATCAGTGATTTTAACAAGGTGTTCGATGAAATGTTTGTGAGAAATAAATCGTTTTAATTTCAGAATCTAATTGAATTTAAAAATAGGCTATTATATGTAGATCATAAATCAATTCGACTGAGTCAAAATTAGGGTGCTTTTCGTGTCGAAAACGGACAAGCACCACGTGCGCGCTGACACCACACAGTGCCCTGCTACCCGAACAACACTGTGGACATGACACTCCACGTGGCGGCCTGCCACTTGGCATAGACCAAGGGGCAGTGTCTGACAACACCCCCCTTGAGTCTCATGTCACCTTGTGTCATGTCGGAGGAGAAATCCTATGTGCACTAGTCTGTACTGCATTAGCACAGTCGGGATTTTGCTCTCTGATACGGGCTTCCCGTATGGACACGGCAACACTTGGGCTCGTGTCAGGGTCCTAGGCACGAAGCCCTATGTTGGACGAACTCAGGGACACGAGCACGTGTCATGAATCGACTCGTGTCGTGTGCACGAGGCCACGACACGCGTGCACGAGCCAGTCTTCACTTCAATTCTGATACACTGTTTTTGCATGCTTGGACACGTTTGTGTCCACTTGGTTGGACACAAAAATAAAACCAACATCATCACTCAACAAAAACAAAAAAACCAAGGCCAAATAAAAACCAATGAATAAAAACCAACCCAAACCAAGCAAACCAAGTCAAAATAAAAAAACCCAATACACCAACCAAACCCAATCCCGCTCATTTTCAGCCAGACGGTCTGGCGGAAATTGAGTGTTGCTCGTTTTTCGCCAGACGGTCTGGCAGACTCTATCGTCTTATGTAATTCTCCAAAAATCTTATTTTCTAGCAAAGTTTTTATAATTTGTTATTTGTAGAACAAATTTTCTGTATCCGAAATTTACAATTTAAGGTCGAATCTGATATTAACGGATTCAAATACCTTCATATCCGAATTCGTATCCGAAAAATGATAATATCCGAAAAATATTTGAATATCCGAATCCGGTATCTCAAATTTCGATTAATATCTAAAAGTTGGGATACGAAATCGAATCGGATTCGAATTTTCGATACTTCATTGACAGGTCTAATTATTGTTAGGGATAGTGATGACTGGTCTCCTCTGTGTTGCATCAATTTCTACAAGTAGAGGGTGATTGTATTTGTCTTGTCCTTATGACCGGACGATTCATCTCTGGGGATTGAAACCTAATACGCCTCATGTTGCATTAGTCTTTTAGTAGTTTTCGATAATCATAGAAACTATGAGCATAATAGTTGCCTCCAACTACTGCACACACATGATCCCATATATGATAATAGGCGAACGGGCGACTATAAAGAATGTGAAATTGTTCCATCGTGACATAAGCATGATGAAGACTTATTCAAAGAATAAAACACTCTTTTAATATTATCACTAACAGAATTGTTTAATGCATATATATATATATATATATATATATATATATATATATATATATATATATATATATATATATATATATTTTTTTTTTTTTTTTTTTTTTTTTAAAACCACTCTTTTAATATTATCACTCTTTTAATTTTTTTTTTAAATATATATATATATATATATATATATATATATATATATATATATATATATGAAGCGGATCAAAAACCCCCCTTAGAAAGCCCCCCAAAACCCCCCTCACTCTAATTCGTAATTTAATGTTAATATTAAAGTTAATATTAATGTTAATATTAATATTAATGTTAATGTTAACATTAAATACTAAAATTAACATTAAACTTAACATTAAAATTAATATTAACATTAACATTAATATTAACAATAACATTAACATTAATATAAAAAAAAATTTTAAAAAAAATTAATATTAACATTAAAATTAATATTAACATTAATATTAATATTAACATTAATATTAACATTAATATTAATATTAACATTATGAGAGGGGTTTTTGGGGGACTTTCTAAGGGGGACTTTTGATCCGCTCCCATATATATATATATATATATATATATACATATATATATATATATATATATATATATTAAAACCAAGCGGCCGTGTCGGAGACACCCAGCCACCGCCTGGCCCGGGGGCCGTGGGCGAACCACCAAGCCGCCCCCCGTGGGGGCTCGAACTCCGTCCGATGTCCCGAATGCCAAAGACCCTACCCGGTAGGCTACAAGGCCATATATATATATATATATATATTTTTTTTTTTTTTGAAGCAATGGGTAATTGTGGTGAACTTGCCTCCACTAGGGCTCGAACTCCCGACCTCTTGGGCCGCATGCATCTCTCTTAACCACTAGGCTAGAGGTCATTTGCATATATATATATATATATATATATATATATATATAGTGTCACATCAAAGCACATCAAGGAATTTAGTATTATGATGAACGAGTCATATTGCTTTCAAATTAATCAATCGATCTACTTGAAGCTAGAAGCTCTTGTTTGTTTTTGCCTAGATATTTGTTACTAGTAAATAACAAAGAAAAAGTCGAGCACCCGGACCATGTCTAGGCACGTTGGCTCCAATTATCATGCGACTTTGTCCTCCGTGTGGCCCACCGACGGAAGTCGTGACTGGTCTAGAGGGTCGCCGAAATGGACCGGACCGAGATGATTATTATTATTACTTTGATGGAAAAGTCAGATGATTGAGATTCAACGATCGTGCCTCTTTTTTTTTCTTCTTTTTTATTACAAGTCCCTACAAAATTATTGCATATAAAATTTTACAGAATTTTTTTTAAAATTTTTATTCCACATAATCACTCTTAGATTAAAAAGTCTAGGTGTTGGAATCAAAATGATTGGTTATAACTCAATTGTGTTTTTTTTCCCGACACAAAAGGTAGCAAATTATATCATATTTCAATCTACAATTCTATGTTGTCACATATAAAAAAAAAAAAAAAACATTAAGGGAATATATTGTTTTGACACACTGCATAGTTACATTGATGTGTCAAAACATTATTAGATGTCAATTTTTTTTAAATATAAAATATTATTTGACATCTAATAATATAGTGTTACATCAGTGTGTCAAAAAAAATATATCTTATAACATAATTCATATAAAATGTCAAAAAAAAAAAGAAGAATAAATAATCTCATCAAATCATGAGTGACCAAATAACCAAACTTGGCACAATCTGTCTGCTCTATACGACGTCAAAGCCAGAGGAGCACAATTTTATTGATTTGGATAAGATATTCAAGGAAAAAAACTGCCGCACAATATGCCGCACTATACAACACATTAAATATTTATTTTGTAATTAATATTCAATGTTGTAAAAATCGGATCGGACCGGCGGTTGGACCGGATCCAACCGGTTTAAACCAAAAAATCGGTCCGGTTCGACTAAAACCGGATCTTTTAAAGAACCGTCGATTTTTTGTCAAAATCGGATTCAACCGGTGAACCGACCGAACCGGTTCACAATTGAACCTGCCAATTTTAGTTATTTTTTATTGTAAATAAATTTAAAATAAATTATTATGTGAAATTTAGACCATTTGATTCTTTATTTAGTTTTAATCGACCTTATAGTTGTAAAATTAAACCGAACTAACATATTTATGACCAAACCAAACTAAATCAAGAAGTAAATATTGATATTTTACCTATTTGAACCAAACTAAACCAAGCCTATTGAACTCCAATTGAATCCCGGTTGAATCCGGTTGAACCTCGGTCCGGCCTATACTAAAAAATTTCGGTTCCACCATCGGGCCGGTTTTTAAAACATTGTTAATATTTGAATAGGACACGGAGGAGAGCTACTCATGTGAGACATGCTTATTACATGGACAAAGGAGATATTTTCTTGGGGCTTACTTCTAAGGCTTACTTTGGTATCTTTACTACTTTCTTGAAAGTACAGCATTATAAAAAGTTTCTATTAAAATATCTTTTGCTGTTATTTTAAAAAAAAAAGGAGTGGGAATAAGCAACATAAACAAATTCTATAAAATCCAGTCTAATTATGCTAAGATTTCCTTTTTTTTTCTTCTTCTTTAAAATATCTATATATTAGTAATATGTTCAAAGTTCACGAGAATATTAACAATTTAATTCTTTAGAGATTTGATTAAGACTAATATGGACATTTTATTGGATAAACTCGGCTACAACATTGACTGCCCTGCTTCAAATTTGAATACATTTCAATGAATTTTTCATATGAATATTCTCTTTCAAAGACTCGCAACAGTTAAATTTGGTGTTTGTTATTGGGATAGTATTAAGTATTTATATTCAACTCTTGTCATAACTTGACTTTTGATAGAAGCTTTGGCAGAGTATCGGAACAATTTCGACTGAAATCTCTCAAACTTTAAGTAAAAACTTTAAAAGATTAATTATATACCATTATGTAAATTTATACCTCACTAATGTATTCGAGTAATTAATTTATTGTCCCTCAACTCTAACACCACTCAAATTTTGGTGAAATGACAGTCTCGTAGGACTTTGACAATTATTAGAATCTTTACTGAATAATCAGGATTTTTTACTAAGCTAGTTAGTTATCTTCCAATGATATCAAAGAAAAGAAAACGTTGTTATTAATTAGTTCACACTTTCAAGTTTCGACCACAATTTCCTTCTCATCACAAATTTCAATGCCTTCATTGTCACGAAAACTGTTATTCCCGGGACTTGACCAAAGATGAAAAACTGATGCAATCGAGATCTGAGAGTCGCACACAATCTTTGCAGTGATTAAACTCAAGATCTACGGTGATACAAAAAACCAAATAGCCAGATTACAAAATGAAGGAGGAAAACATAGAAGAGAAGATCTCTCGTTCTTCCTTGCAAACGTGTTGCAATTGGGACAGAACGAGTTACAATAATCTAGAGAAAGATGAGATGAAGAAAAGTTGTTGGGGTGTTAAAACACCGTTGCTCAAAGCAAGATTCGTCCCACACGAATTGCTTCCAGGAACCAGCAAGTTGAAGAACTTGTGGAACGTTCGAAGTCATCTCTGCTCTGACTCCTCGGATGGACTTGCAATGGCGGCAGCAGCTACCTCTCTCTCTCTCTCTCTCTCTCTCTCTCTTTTCTGACTTGTAATATTCGTAGTCACTCACAAAGGAGGCCAGAAGAGAGTATATATAGAGAGATGGTGGAAACCCTAGCCGCCTCTTCAGTTATGGAAAGATTGAATCAAATCCCACAAAGATAGCAACGAATTTAATTCAAATCTTATGGAAAGTTTGAATCAAATTCCACAAAGATAGCAACGAAATTAATTCAAATCCCACAAAGATAGCAACGAAATTAATTCAAATCTTATGGAAAGATTGAATCAAATCCCTCAAAAAGTGGATCTGAATTAATCGCATTGAATCAGTCTTTCCATAACTGACTTGTAGTCTGCACAGTCAGCGGAGCCTTCCATGCGGCAGCAGCAGCCAGGCTAGTGCAAAGTGCGCCAACAAAATGCCACATTACGCCTCATGAGCCCATGAGCCCGATCCCAAGCCCCAGTCCGAGTCCGAGTCCGAGTCGCTAAGCCCCTTTGGGACTTAGCTCCAAATGGAATTAATCCAAGAGAATGATAAAAACATTAATGCTTAATCCTTTGAGCCTTATTCTTACCTCCTAGTAAAATCACCCACATGGTTTCCTCCTTAGGGTCACCATCACATGTGCATCTCTCAACAACACAACCAAGTATATATGTTAAAATAACTCATGGTGCATTTTCGATGTGGGACTAAACTTTTACAAGGCATGTTGAGAGCAAGCTCTCTCAATGTAAAGAAAGCACCAACAATCTCCCACATATCACATCATATATATGTGTCCAGGGTTGAGTGTTCCCCACAATAACTGTCCATTTTACATTAGGATAGATGTCGCTGACGACATGAATCTTCCCGCATGGGTTAAATAACAATGTGATACAAGAATGGACTACGTCTTGAATTCTGCACCACAATTGTAATTCTTTCCACTCACAAAGTTTAGTTACGTGTGCTTCTGGCTGCACATTAAGGTCCTGTGCCAGCCTGATTTCAGTGTATAATTTTGGGCGTCTACAAGTTTATCCTCAAGAGACGGCCTGATATCTATTTTCATATATTATAGGTGAGTTCTTTATTAAAGAGACATGGCATGAAGCCTTGTGCTTCCTTGCGGTGCTACGCCGCTATGACATGGCCTGAAGCCGAGGCATTACCCCTACCTGGGAACCTCATCGTAGTGTCATACTACTGTAGCATGAGGTCTCAGCCTCTTTGTAGTGCCAATCTACTCAGCATCACTACAACAAAAAACTCTTTTAATGACGGCTAAAAAGCGTCATTAATGACGAACCATGACGCTTTTTTTCCACAGCAATCGTCATGAAAACGGGTGTTATAAATGTTTTTTAAAAGCGTCATAAAATAACTGTCATGAATAGTTTCTATAAAAGCGTTATGAATAGTTAATATATAGTGCACAATTCAGAACAATTTTAAAACGTCATGAATAGATAACATGTATAGGCTCAATGCAGCACATTTATAACACTTTATACTATTCAAATTAGCATATCCAAATCAGTCCATATAATTGTCAGGCCTAAAAAATCAAATTAACATTATATATCAACATCTTTATTACATTTCTCAAAATAGAGTACATATCAACATCTTCATTACATTCTCAAAATAGAATATCCAAATACATATATACATTTACAAATACATATATACATTTACAACTACCAAAAAACCTGCACCCAGAGCTCTGTTGGACTACCTGGGACTAAAGGTCCTCCAACTGCTAAAATCTTTATGGAAAAAAGCAGTATCCTCGTTTGTTTGAATTTAATGTCTCTTGCAATTGATTGGTCCACATATGAAAGAAGGAAAGCTAAAAAAAAACAAAAAAAAGATTACATTGGAAGCATGAATAAACTTGACAGTATATTCTCTTAAATCAACATGAATAACTTGAAAGAAGAGGAAGATGAGAATCACTGAAAGGGAATTATATTATTGGTCGAGGCATACATATTTATCTGTTATTCAGCCTGTTCTTATAAATTCCCAATTCTGCATCTCAAAATAAATTATATTAAAAACAGCACAAATCACTTACTGAGCCAGCAAGGGCATACGCTACAACCAGAGGAGGTGAAGCAAGATAATTGGCTCGAGTCAAGGGATGCACTCGACCTTCAAAATTCCTATTTCCAGAAAGCACAGCAGTGGCAACAATATCTATAAAGAAGGAAAAAAAAATATACATAATCAAATGAGGTGAATGCTTCATGACTTGCATATTTGTCAAATTAATACCTGATCAGGAATCAATACACCAAATGATTTTGAAATGGATTTCGTCACATCAGATATCAAGGGGTATTTCAGATCTCCAAGCCCTCCAGATTTCCTCTCGGTTTGAACCCAAGCAAGATGGGAGAACTGCAAACAGTGAATGGTGACAATATGAGAGCAAAGAAAACAATATATGTGGTTTAAAAACTGAGAAACAGACACAAATTCAACACTGCAGCAATACAGGTCAAGTCGGTTCTTATTTCTTGTTCAAAACTGCTGCATTCTCAAGTTTTGTTTTTGTCAGTCACTTTGTTAAACCTAGTAAGATGTTGCTTCATGCTTATTTGTGACCTACAATTATATTTTTAATGATTAGATGTGTGAATTGAGGACATATTTTAGATTCTTGTCATGGGCCTTCTAAATGTCTTGGACCGACCCTGGTATCAATTACACTGAGATTCTTACCAAAATGTGACATAGACAGAGAAAAATTACCAATGTTTTTGTACTGGTATATTTTTCCTTTTTTTATTTTTAAGATAAAGGCGAGTCATTAATGGCCGTCCCTTTCTCACAAGAAAATAATTAATGACCGTCCCTCTGTCTTGGGCTACTAGCAACAAGACCCCTCCCATTTAATTAAAGTTTTGTCCGAGCTAGGCCTAGGATTCGAACCCACTCCTCCCCCTCCCTTTTGTACTCATATTATTCTTGAGTCAAGTGCTAACATATGCTATAATACGTTGATGGTTGCTCATTTATCCCTGACAAACAAGGGAATGACAAAAGGTAATAAAGTTGTCAATTAATATACAAACTTTATGTAAAATATTGTCAATTATAATGCAGATGTAACATTGAAACTATAAATCCTACTATGAAAAATAATCAGGTATAATACACCACATTTTGTACGTCACCGGTTACCATTAACTCAAATTCTAAGGGAACTGACTTGCAGGTTGTCAACGGAATACACAATCCACAAATCTTTAGCTTAATCAGACTTTAAGTTACAGATGTCTCATGTTCAGAGGTAACACCTACACAGATAAGCAGGGCATCAAATTATTCAAGGAACTACCAACTGAAGGGAAATATAACATTTCTACGACAACAACAAAGCCTTTATCCCAAATTTTATGGGGGTTAAAAATATAACATTTCAACAAAAGAAATTTAACTTACCACACTGTCAACAGAGATACCCAAAACTTCTGTATTTATCTTCTCAAAATCAGAGTAGCGGTCACTGAAAGCAGTAATCTCTGAGACAAGGAAAAAAGTACAATGTTTTCTACTTCAACCTAGGAGTCATTCTTATTCTAATTCAAAATTTACATCAAGCAGTTGTTAAGAAGAAACCTTACCAGTGGGGCAAACAAACGTAAAATCCAGTGGATAGAAAAACAGAATAACATACTTCTTCCCAATATACTCAGAAAGCTTGACCTGTAGCAGCGAAGCTATGGATCAGAACTCCAAAGATAAGATAGAGCAACAGTCACAAATATCTTATCTGTAGGAATATATCCTCCAAAAAGCCTGGATACTTGTTGTAGACATAGCAGCCATTAGATTCTTAGTATTCTTTTGTCCTACAATTCTTTGTATTCTCACTTTCCCTTTCATAAGCAAAAAATAACGATTTATCCACTTTGCATGATTTAAAATGTCACTTGAATTAAAACAACAAATGATAGTGCACCAACTAAAAGATTAATAAGCTATTACGCATGTTTGTCAATCACCAATAATTCTACAAGATTACATCATCCAGCAATAAGCATACAAGCGAGATTCAATCATGATTTAACAAGTCAAGCAGTACAGATATTTGTCAGCCATACAGGATCAAATTCGAGAAGAATGAATCCAGAACTGCAGGGGTACATCATTGGTCAACAACCTTCAATGTACGCGCATTTAACGACTCTTTTCGGAATTGACCAAAATATCGGAAAGGTAGCTTAAAGTAGCAACAATATTGCAACATCTCAAAACAAGCCAAAATTTTGAAACCAAGAGCTCAATGGTTGAGTCAAGTCTACCAGGGTGAATGGGCAAGGTTAGCTTCAGTCATATTAGATAGGTGGGTCGCCACATATAATACAAACTCGGGAATATAATTAATAACTAAGGCAGAGGTTTATATAACCTGAATTATATCAATACCAGGATTAGATCAGATTCGATTGTAGTGCCAGAACAAAATATAAAAAAGAGACACAAAGATAGGTATAGAATACATGATGTTGAGTGGGTCAGAGATTGAAACATGCAGCCTGCATATAGGTAGGGTTGAAATCGCTTCAGCCTAACCTGACATTGAACAGATTGGATTTCTAACTAAAATCAATCACTTTATGTTAAAATTAGAAGGAATAAATCCAAGACCCGAAGCCGATAATCTTGAGTCATGCTCCAAGGGCTCTATGTGACAAGACCACATCAAGATTCAAAAGAGGAACATGATATGCACAAATCTTCACTATTAAGTCAATTCATATAACCTACTATTACCAGCTGAACATAGCAATTCCAACAAGTATGAGATCGCAGCAAAACAGAAAAACCACTCTAACAGGTATGAGAAAGCTCATTACTTAACAGCTCCATTTTACTAAACTTGGAATTAGCACTTGAAGAAAGCACACTCCAGACTGCCCAAATTTAATTAAGCCCATACATCAAGAAGTCAGAATTTTTGGTCCATTTCTGAAAGATGAAAAAAGACTATCATATTGAAGAAATATTTGGACTTTCATCAATCTATATTCCTTCATCAATGTAGTTCTATGGAACAAAGGGAACATGCATCAAACCATTAAAAACTTAATGTTATCATGTATTCCTTTTTAATCATTGGACAGCATTGGCAAAAGGCAATCCTCAAGCCTCAAAAAGTAAAAGGGAAGAAACACAAAACTTTTGGCACATGTCAAATTCACAGCGATAATTTCTTGTGTTCTTTCAGAAACATCTATGGAACAACACAATCAAATTATTAGAATCGCCTAATCTTCAAAAGATATCAAACCTCATTGAAATAATAATAATAATAATAATAATAATAATAATAATAATAATAATAATAATAATAATAATAATAATAATAATTCTCACTTCTACATGTCATAATTGAATTTTATAGGACCGCATACCATGAAAAAATCATAGGCACCTTTTGTAAGGAATGGGGAAATCCAGGAATTGGACTAATTCCTTTATTACTGAAAAAAGGAATTAGTCATAACTCCTTGATTTCTTAGTTTTGTATCCCTCAACTGAGAACCAATTTGACATCTAAGTATCTAAGAAGTAGGAATAAGGAATCAAGAAATTAGCCAAACAACAATAAAGACAAGAAAATAGAAAGGTTTTACCGGAATCAAGAAACTATAGTTCACCACAGGTGTGCCAAAATAGTGTTTGGTAAGGAATTGGGTAGGGATGTAGGAATTAGCCAAAAATACAAAAATAAGGAATTAACAATATTGGTATCAGAATCGGTACCAGACCCTTCTATGAGTATCGGGATCGGCGGCGGTATCAATATTGGTTGCTCCCGGCTCGTCGGCGTCGAGGAGGAGGCGTTCGTTGAGCAAGTCGTGGTGCGACCACTTGCTGATGACGTCAAAGAGTTGGTGAGAACTCGCCATGGTGAGGAGGGTGGAGAGTGAGGAAACCCTAGAAATAGAAAAAGTCAGCTCACATTTTGTCGGCTTTCCAGTTGGTCTGAGACATGGCTCTTCTTCTTCCTCCTCTTCCTCTTTCTCGAAAAATACCAAAAAAATTAAAACACGAGAAAGTAGAGCAGAGAAAACCCTAGAAATAGAAAAAGGAAAAGTACTCCCAAAGTCCTTCAGCGGGAAGAGGAGCAGAGGAAAGGATTATGGAGGTGGCTCTTCTGGCCCGCGACCTCTTGTCCGCGACCTCGAAGTAGTCCTCCTCCGTCCTCTTCAGCGCCTACGACAACGCCTTTAGGACGTGGAGGTGGCTCTTCTGGCCCTGGCCCTGCGATCCAACGGCTTCCAGCTCCTTCCGGACGGACGCGTAGAGGTTGGAGAGGAGGAAGTCGGTGGCGTCGGGGTCGTTGAACCCTAACCCTAGGCCTGGACGCTGGACCGAACCCTAATTCTGAGCATGGGAGCGGAGGAAGAGGAAGACGAAGAGGAGGAGGAGAGAGGAAATGGAAGGAGAAAACGTTTAATATTAATAAGTTTGCAAAATATTACAAGTTTGCCACCGCTCTAAAATATTATAACGCTTTGTTTTATAAACGTTATAAAAAGCCCAGAATTAGCCCAAACTGTCATAGAAAAAATGTATTTTTCAACTTAATAACGCTTATGTATCAGCCGTCATTAAAACTCCTTGTCGAGCGTCATTAAAAGGGTTTTTTGTTGTAGTGCATGAAGCCTAAGGCTTCCTTGCGGTGTTACGCCGCAACGATATGGCTTGCAAGGCCGAGGCTTTACCCCTACCTGGGTACCTCATCGTGGTGTCGTACCACTATAACATGGGGCCATCCTCTCCTTTGTAGTGCTGTCTACAACTCTTTAATTACGTCATACAACATTAGGCTACCTGCCTATTTGCGGTGCTACGCCGCTATGACTTGACTTGCAAAGCCGAGGCATTACCCCAGACCTGGGAACCTCATGGTGGAGTTACCCCACTGTAGTATGGAGTATCACTCCTTGTAGTGCGGCACTACCGTGCTTCCTGTAAAGCACACCAGTTATTCACTCTGTCTGAGAACTCATTAAGGCGTTTAAGCCAACCTTCCACAGGATCTATTTTTTTGACAAAAAATACATAGTAGACAACAGTGGTTATGGGTCTGTATCCCTTCCATGTTCCAGAGAACAAGTACCTACTGTTACCTGATAGTTTCCCAGTCAGTGATCCTCCTTTGAACCAAAAGTTAGATGCCTAGTAGATTTTTCTTTGAACTAATAGCATAAAACTTTATGTTATGATTACAAAGACATACTATCAGAATGTCTTCAAGCCCATTTTACAAGCTATTTCATCGACCAACTGGCGCTTGAGGCCCTTTGTGAACGGATCTGCCAGGTTCTTCTGACTCCAAACATCAATCACTGCAATTACACCTCTTTTGATAAGATCGTGTACTGCCCTGTGCTTCAACCGCATAATCCTCTTCTTTCCGTTGAAGATGTCATTTGATGCCACCGCCGCAGTCACCTGGTTGTCATAGTATATCGGTATCGTCGGTATCTGAGCCCCAACCACTGGAAGATCATACATGAGCTTCCGAAGCCATTCTGCTTCATCTGCTGCAGTTTCAAGTGCATAGAATTCAGATTCCATGGAGGAACGAGAGAGTATAGTCTGCTTCTTCGACTTCCACGATATAGCAGCTCCACCCAAAGAAAAGATATATCCACCTGTGGATCTCTCGCTTTCCACCTCTGAACAGCAGCTAGCATTACTGAAGCCTTCCACTACTGTCGGATACCCGTTGTAGTACAGTGCATATGTCTGAGTCTTCTTGAGATATCTCGTCACCCGCTTCACAGCTTTCCAGTGCTGAACCCCTGGGTTGCTTGTGAACCGACTCAGCATTCCCACGGCAAAAGCTATGTCAGACCTTGTGGCAGTGGTTGCGTACATCAAACTTCCGATAATGCTAGAATACTCCAGCTGCCTGACGCTTTCCCTCCAGTTTGGCTTCAGCTTCTGATCACACGTGTATGGCGTATCGATCCCTGGAAGATCCTTATACCCATAGCGTGTGAGCATCTTCTCAATATAGTGAGATTGTGACATCGCTACTCCAGTATCTGTCCGGATGATCTTTATGCCCAAGATAACATCTGCATCCCCCAAGTCCTTTATACTGAACTTGGTTGAGAGAAACTTTTTTGTTTCCGTGACACAGCCTATATCTATCCCTAGGATTAGCATGTCGTCCACGTACAGACAAACGATGACTCATCTTCCATTAGCGAACTTTGTGTAAACACATTTGTCCGTCTCGCTGACTCTGTAGCCGTTTGACCTAATAACTTTGTCAAACTTCTCATGCCACATCTTGGGAGCTTGCTTCAAACCATACAATGATTACACCAACTTGCAGCTTTGTCTTCAAGACATTTGACGACAAATCCATCTGGTTGTTGCATGTAAATCTCTTCAGTCAGCTCCCCATTCAGAAATATTGTCTTTACATCCATCTGATGTATCACCAACTTATGTATGGCTGCTAGAGCGATTAACATCCTGATGGTGGTCATCCGAGCTACTGGAGCGTACGTGTCAAAGTAGTCTATCCCCTGTTTCTGAGAAAATCCCTTGGCTACCAGCCTGGCCTTGAACTTGTCAATAGTTCCATCTGCCTTCATATTCTTCTTGAAGATCCATTTACATCCGATGGGCTTTTCTTCTTCAGGTAGATCTACCAACATCCATGTGTTATTGGAGGTGATAGAGTCAAACTCGTCATTCACTGCCTCCTTCCAGAAGATAGCATCTCTGGTCTTCATCGCCTCATCATAGGTAAGCGGATCTGCTTCCACATGATAGGTGACAAAGTCATCTCCGAAGTCTTTAGGTCTCCTCGCTCGCTTTGCTGACGGCCCTGCGAGTTCTGGTACAAGAGTTGTTTCATCAACAACAGCTTCTTCTTGGACTACTGGCCCATATGAGATTTCAGTCTCATTTACACCTACATCATTTTTCGAAATATCCGAAAGAACAATATTTTTGTCTTTTGCAAACTTGTCTTCAAAGTATTCAGCATCGCAAGATTCGATGATATGATTTGACTCAATATCAAGAAATCTTCGAGCATCACTATTCTCGGTATACCCCAAGAAGATCGCCTTCGTAGTCCTTGTCCCCAGCTTCTGAATCTTCAGATCTGGGAGCTTCACATACGCCAGACACCCCCACACTCGAATAACAATCAAGTTTGGTCTGACTTTGAACCAGAGTTTATGAGAAGTTACGTACGAAGTTGCATATGGCACTCTATTCAGAATAAAAGTGGCCGTTAATGCAGCTTCTTCCCAGGAGCATTTTGGAAGACCTGCAGTAAGCAATATTGAATTCATCATTTCTGTTAATGTTCGGTTCTTCCTCTCTGCTACTCCGTTGGATTGAGGAGAATATGGAGTAGTAGTCTCGCATATGATTCCATGTTCTTTGCAGAACGATGCGAAGTCATGAGACCTGTATTCTCCACCTCGATCGCTTCTCAACCTCTTGAGTTGTTATCCAGTCTGCCGTTCAGCTTCGGCCATGAACTCTCTGAACTTCTCGAAAGCTTCGTCTTTAATCTTGAGCAAGTAGACGAACGCGTATTTTGAGAAGTCGTTGATGAAGGTTATGAAATACTTTATCCCGACCTTCGTGGAGAAATGTTTGGAGTCACAGATATCGGAGTGCACTAACTCCAGAAGATCTGTGCTTCGATTGACCCGATGAAAGGGTTTTCTTGTAATCTTCGTCTGAGCACATATTTCACATTTCTCCACCTTACCCCCACATTTGGAGATAAGTCCTAGACTAGACATTTTGTTAATTCTTTTACAATGAACATGTCCTAGTCTATTATGCCACAACTCAAGAGAATAATCAGAAAATGCAACTGCATTAATGTCATTAAACTGGTTGATAAGCTGAATTTTAAACATTCCTTCGGTATGATAAGCCTTCCCGAAGTATGTTCCCTTCTTGGACATCACCATTTGACCAGCATTGATGTCCATCCTCAAGCCTGCATTGCAGAGCAGGCTTCCAGAGATCAGGTTCTTGGCAATCACCGGAACATGCTTCACACCTTGAAGCGTCAGAGTGTTCCCAGAAGTGAGTTTCAGCTCCACAGTCCCGATCCCCAGAACTTCAGCTTGGGCCTGGTTCACCATGATAACCTTCTCAGATATCGGCTGGTACGTGACGAACCATACATTGTCAGAACAGACATGGCAAGTCGCACCAGTGTCTATCCACCAGTCAGAGTCAACTCCCACAGTTGTGACCTGTGCGATCATAGCAACAATGTTAGAAACTAATGAAACCTTACTAGGCTCACCTTTCTCTGATTGTTTAGGCTTGGATCTGCATTCACTCTTGTAGTGGCCTTTCTTGCCATAATTGAAACAAGTCACTTGGGACTTGGACTTCTATTGCTTGAATGAAGGACCCTTAACTTTTAGATTGGTGAAGTCCTTCTTCTGGTGATGAGAAGCCGTCTGCTTCCCCTTGGGATCTCTCGTCTGCACTAGATTGGTCTTAGCCAACTGTTTGGACAGAGTGTCCATCTTCTGTTGGGAACACATCTCGTCCTCAACATGGATCTCTTGAAGTAGATCTCCCAAGCTAATGTCTAGCTTCTTTCTGAGCATCCTTGCATAGAAGGTACTCCATCCAGCAGGAAGTTTTGAGACGATCCCTCCAACGACAAACTTGGCGGGAAGGGGCATTTCTTCGTCTTCCAGTTTCTGACGCAACTTCAAAAAATTTTTCACCTGTGGAAACATGGACTTATCGTCCTCAAAGAGCAATTTGTGATATTTTCAACCACAAATATCTTGCTCCTGTTCCTGTCTTCTTCATACACTTTTTCCACAGACTCTCATATGTCTCTGGCAAATTTTTTCTTCGAGTAGGATTCTGCCAGGGAATCCTCCATAGCATTCAGGATGAGAAGCCTGCAGATGCTATTTTTCCTTCTCTATTTGGCCTGGAGTTTGGTAGCCGCATTGATTGCGGCAGTAGACCCAGTGTCTGAAATAGAAGGTTCTTCATCCAATAGTACATGATCAACGTCTTTGAGTTGAAGAGTTACATAAACCTTCCTCTTCCAGACTTGATAATGCTCTCCATCGAACTTTTCCAACTTACAGTAGTCCGATTGGACGAGCGAAGCATTAATGTTTTACATCTACAAGGATCTTGCTTTGAGATTGTTATTCCCGGGACTTGACCAAAGATGAAAAACTGATGCAATCGAGATCTGAGAGTCACACAAAACCTTTGCAGTGATCAAACTCAAGATCTACGATGATACAAAAAACTAAATAGCCAGATTACAAAATGAAGGAGGGAAACAGAGAAGAGAAGATCTCTCGTTCTTCCTTGCAAACGTGTTGCAATTGGGACAGAACGAACTACAATAATCTAGAGAAAGATGAGATGAAGAAAAGTTGTTGGGGTGTCAAAATATCGTTGCTCAAAGCAAGATTCGCCCCACACGAATTGCTTCTAGGAACCAGCAAGTTGAAGAACTTGTGGAATGCTCGAAGTCACCTCTGTTCTGACTCCTTGGATGGACTTGCAATGGCAGCAGCAACTCCCTCTCTCTCTTTTCTGACTTGTAAAATTCGTAGTTACTCACAAAGGAGGACAGAAGAGAGTATATATAGAGAGAGGGTGGAAACCCTAACCGCCTCTTCAGTTATGGAAAGATTGAATCAAATCCCACAAAGATAGCAACGAATTTAATTCAAATCTTATGGAAATATTGAATCAAATCCCGCAAAGATAGCAACGAATTTAATTCAAATCTTATGGAAAGATTGAATCAAATCCCACAAAGATAGCAACGAAATTAATTCAAATCCCACAAAGATAGCAACGAAATTAATTCAAATCTTATGGAAAGATTGAATCAAATCTCTCAAAAAGTGGACCTGAATTAATCGCATTGAATCAGTCTTTCCATAACTGACTTGTAGTCTGCACAGTCAGCGGAGCCCTCCATGCGGCGGCAGCAGCAGCAGCCAAGTGCAAAGTGCGCCAATAAAATGCCACATTACGCCTCATGAGCCCATGAGTCCGAGTCGCTTAGCTCCAAATGGAATTAATCCAAGAGAATGACAAAAACATTAATGCTTAATCCTTGGAGTATTATTCTTACCTCCTAGTAAAATCACCCACATGGTTCCTTCCTTAGGGTCACCACCCCATGTGCATCTCTCAACAACACAACCAAGTAATATATGTTGAGATAACTCATGGTGCAATTCCGATGTGGGACTAAACTTTTACAAGATATGTTGAGAGCAAACTCTCTCCATGTAAAGAAAGCACCAACAAAAACTTCTCCATTATCATAGATATTTGGAGACATCACGAATATAATATTACTATGAAAGCTATTTAGTGTCTAACCTGAAGTTAGTGATTTTGTTATAACAATTGTATTTCTTTATTACAAGAAGTATTCTAGGGTTTGGTTAAAGCTTTCGAAACATAGCATTTAACTTACTGAAAATTATAGTGCTCATCTTCGTCATACTATTCCAACCGTTCGAATATATATATTTTTGACTTTCATCCTACTTGTTAATATAAATTTGTACTTATATTTCACAATTTTATTTTATTAGACTTTCATCTCATTTTTTTCACAAAAATTATTCATTTTGTCAAAAGAAATATTCGTTTTGTCACGAAAAATATTTTTTGTGACAAAAAGTGGAATAAAAGTTTAACAAAATTAAAATGAGGGATGTAAATACAAAATTCATATTAACAAGTGGGATGAAAGTCAAAAATTTCCTATATATAAAACTCTATCTACATATAAGAAGAGAGATTAGTTGGAGACTACAGTACTCTACATATAAGGGGTTGTTTGGATGTGTGAAGTAGAAAGAAAAGTGAAAAAATACATATACAAAGTGTGGAAGTGTGTTGTATATGATTTTAGTTTCATACTAGTCCTTGTCTGAAAATTTGACTTTAAACATAGGACGGATAATATTTTGTAGGCAAAAGTAGTCAAATTCACACTTTTGTACTTGGGTACGAAATAGAAAGAGGTAGAAATAATAATAATAATAATAATAATAATAATAATAATAATAATAATAATAATCTATTCTACTATATAATAGGAAAACTTGACGGTGAAATTTTTGAATTCCGAAAATACTCTTACATGTCTATACTAATTAAAAATGGTTCATTAATTTTAATAATGACAACTTAGTAATTACGAAGGCTATCCTTTGGTCTTCCTAAACAGTTTTCCTAAATTTATTAAAAGAATATTAAAATACGTGCAAGGCACGTGCACATATAATAATAATAATAATAATAATAATAATAATAATAATAATAATAATAATAATAAATTATTAAATAAATTGGCAATTATTTATTATTACTAATTGTTTAAAAAATTAATCTAAGCATTGACAACTAGTATCATCAAATATTTTATTAAGTATTATATGTATTAAATAATATTACAGTTAATATTAGCTAAATTAATCACTAAATACTAAGACTAATTATTTAACTAATCAGAAATTGTTTGGCAAAAAAAAAATCAGAAATTAATACTTAATATTAATTATAAACCTAATTAAACAAAAAATATTTAAAATTTTAAACTTATGTATAAAAAATTTCGTATAAGATAATATAATATAAGTAAATTATAAATAAGATAACAAGGTTAGAAAGATGTAAAAAAAAAGTAACCTGCGTGCACACTCATGTCGCCATTAGCAATGGCAACTTGAGCTTGGTTTTCTTTTACACTTTTTTTAAATTAACGTAATTTAAATAAATACAAAAAAAGCCAAACATAATGGTGATGTTGTGCCCATGTAGTCAATGATATTGGCGAAATGAATGCTAAAAAAATTGAAATTCTTTGGGTCTATGCTTTGAAAGTCCAAGTTGGGGACACTAGCAACCAATATTAGCAAAAATTTAGAAAATAAAAATTTGCATTCATGTCGTCATTGCTGTTGGCGACATGAGTATATGCACTGCACAATTTCGTCATGTATTTATTTAAAAAATACATAAATTTAAAAAATCTTTAAACAAAAGAAATGGAAAAATAATTGAAAAATAATGCTCATGTCGCCATTGTTAATGGTGACATGAGTGCATGAACTCATGTCTAACGGTGACCCATTACTTTCTTTGTATTTCTCTAAACTTGTTGTCTTATTTACAATCTTAAACGAATTTTTTTGATTTATGTATACTACCAGATATTTCATTATCTAATTATAACATACTAAATAATATAGTATTGTGAAAAAGTATATTGTATTTAGGAGTATCCATGGTGTGTCCGATACGTTTTTAATATTCATCAACAAGACAGATTTTTTGAATCTGTACTTCCTAGACAAATATTTAACAATACTGTCATTATTTGACTAATTCATTCAAAATTAAATTAAGTCAAATTAGCAGTTAAGTAATGTTACTAATTAGTACAATTATTTTAAATTAATATAACAAAAAATAATTAAAAATGATACTTTTGACCTCATATGCGTTTAAAATGCAGAGGTGAGATGACACAAAAATTTGCTATTATGTTGGCTGATAGGAACTGCGGAAAGCTTTTTGCACTAGTTCACGTCTCTAGAGGATCCAAACATCAGAATTGTAGCTATGAAGGTAAAAGCACCCTACGGTGAAATAAAAAATAAGCACATTTAAGGAATCTGATGCAATTAAAAATAAGTGATAGAAATAAGCAAGAATACAAACACTCAATGTCCTGGTATCCTCCGTGAACCACTCTACTCCAAAAATTCACTCCAGTTTTAATTCACTATTATGAAAATAGTTACACCTACGAGCTTTGATCTGAAGGCCTCGCCAATTCATACATAAGGGCTTTAATTCGAAGAGCTCGCCGACTTACTCTACACAAGCTTTGCTACTGTCACGTCCCAGAACCAGAATACTGGGGAGGGGGGAATTATGGTAAAATTAAAAATAAGCACAATTAAGGAATCCGATGCAATTAAAAATAAGTGAGAAATAAGCAAGAATACAAACACTCAATGTCCCGGTATTCTCCATGAGCCACTCTAGTCCAAAAATTCACTCCAGTTTTAATTCACTATTATGTAAATAGTTACACCTGCGAGCTTTGATCTGAAGGCCTCGCCAATTCATAAATATGAGCTTTAATTCGAAGAGCTCGCCGACTTACTCTACACAAGCTTTGGTACTGTCACGCCCTAGAACCAGAATACTGGAGAGCGGGAAACAGACACAACCAGCTACGTATGTTTGCCATTAAAATCGTTTGATTGCAAATCTTAATACAAACAGAACAGTGTTACAATATAGGACTTAGATGTAGTCCTAGGAGTACACTTTTGTTTAATCTGGGTCCTAAGTGCCAATGGAGCGAGTGGTAATGCGTTGACTCCGTTGACGGGCTGACGACGGTTATCGGTTCTCTGAAGGTGTAGATTGCTCTGGGTGCTGGAGCTGGCTGAGAGGAGGAAGACGTTGAGTGTCTGTATCTGCCTCTCTGATGATCTCTGTCTGGATTGTTCGTATGTATGTCTCTGTGTGTGTGTGTGTATGTAAGGAGGGGATGATTCCTCCATTTATAGCTGGGCAGGTTGGCTGCTCATGCGCGCATATGTAGGATGCGCCGGTGCGTGGGGACGCCACGTGGAGATTGCTGATGGAGGCGCATGGATGATGCGCCCTACTCGCGGGGTTGAATTTTTTATACTGCTGTTGTGAGCCGGCACGTAGCAGAGGAGAAGATCTTTCTGTTGCTGAGATCTTGGATGAGTTGAGTCAAAGGACACGTGTCGTCGACCCATGGCTCGGAGATCTCTGATTTGGTGGGGGGATGATTTGGTGGGATGCGCCTTGAATTGGGCGCATGATGAGATTTTGGCTCGTGACCTTTAGGAGTCACGAGCCGTTCTGGGCGCATGGTTTTTGAGGCGCATGCGAGCGACTTTCCTTCTGTCTTTCGGGATCAGAGATCGGTCTGGGGCGCATGGCTTTTGAGGCGCATGCAAAGCTTCAACTGGAGACTCTTCTTCTGTCTTTAGGAATCAGTGAAGGGTCTGAGGTGCATGGCTTTTGAGGCGCATGCGGGTTTGGACGCATGGCCGCGGAGGCGCATGCGGGTGGTCGAGTGGCCACGTGGCAGTAGCCGTCGGGATAGAGTCATGATGATGCTGACGTTGTGGACGCTTCAATTTCTGCAAAAGCTGTCAGCCGTTCAGACTTGGGAAGGCGTGCTGCCAACTCCGTCAGTTCAGTATTTAATGTTGGTGACATTCGATGGACAACTGAGTGGGCGCGTCGGTTGGCGTTCCACTAGGCGTATGGGGACGCATGGAGGCGCATCCCCTGTGATGCGCTTGGTGCTGAAAGGCGCGTCTGTGTGATGCGCTTGACGTTGAGGGACGCGTCTGTGTGATGCGCGATCTGGCCGGCACATCTGCTTCGTGACACGTCTTCATTGATCCGGCTATTGAGTTCTTCAGGGCTTTGATTGCTCTCCGACTTAGCTGAATTCGAAGGGGGATTCATTCATCATAAATACAAGTTCATTGCACTGACATCGGGAAGGTTGCCACTTGGTGCATGGGTTTGATTTGCCCTGGCCTATGAATAGCAACAGTTTGAGAGAGTTTTGTTGTCTCTCCCTCGACTTCTCGATGAAGATGGATTCGACTGATCCTCCTCCTTGGCAAGACGTTGTACTGTGGATGATGGTTCTCCTTGTTCGAAGAAGCTTTGACGGTGAACTCCTTCAGAAGATAAGAGCCCCAGGCGGGTAGATGCGCCTGTGCGTTGAAGAGGAAGTGATTCACTCTGACGGGGCGGAGTGATGCGCTGGGAGACAGGTACAACAGGTTGCAACTATTGGAACACAGACTGCCTTGGTGGTGGAGCCACTGTCTTGCGGTAGCAGCAGTTGATGGCGACTGTAGCACAAGTGTGTCCTATGAGGGGCGCATTATGCTTGTTGGTTGGCTCTCCTGATCGGTGCTTGTGAGTGATCACGTTGCACAGATCGTTGGAGGATAGTGCCACCTTCGCACCCCCTTCAGGCGCATGGCAAGGCCAAGCGCCGGGGTGGTTAAATGAGTGTTGCGCCCCTGATTTAATACCAAACAGGCATCCCGATCAGTAGTGGGGGAACCACAGCATTTGAAGTAACTTGAACGGACCTCAAACGCACAACCAGAGGAGGCGCAGGAGTTCAAGACCACTGGATTTGCCTTACTCGACTTGATTGTGCACGCAGTAGATGCGCCCAAGTGAGATAAGGACTTTGAAGGTCGGCTCGTTCTCGGCGCCGCAGCACTCGAGTCGACCTTGTACAACTTACCATCAGTAGTGCGCATGATTGTGAGCGCATGCTTCTGGCTTGCTGCTGGCATAGCACGTTTGGGACGCATGGCCCGCGCTGCCTTGGACTTCTTCGTACCAGCCCGTGGGGCGCATAGTACTCAGATTCCAAATTATCCTCGCCATGACAGCGAGTGAAGAACTTGCAGCCAACCCAGAAGAATACTGCAACTTTTGTGGCTCGAACGGGCTCCCTGGAGAATGGGCTCCCTTTTCTTTGTTTATTTTTTGGTGCCATCTTCAAAGGAGGCAAGAGGGCTCTATATATAGAGTGGAATGAGAGCTCTCTTCTTCTCCTTTCCGATGTAGGATTAAAAGCAAGATCCCTTCTTTTTCATGCTTCTTCAAGACCCTCTTCAAAGTTTTTAAAACTTTTGGACAAGTTTTGAAATACTTTGAACAAGAAGCATGAATGGTAGAGCTGTTTAGGTGTGACAATCCTATCAGAGGTAGTATGGACGTGATAGGTTTGGGTACTTCCAATGGGGAATTTATGTGGACTTATCATCCATGGTGCACCTTGGTTTTAGGTACAGATTAATAAGTTGAGAGAGAGAGAGAGAGAGAGAGAACCAACATATTTACTCAGAGGTAATATGGACGTGGTAAATATGGGATTGATGGTAGAGCTTTCCTACTCAGAGGTGATATGAACGTGGTAGGAATGACTCTGGAGGGATATACGCGGAACTACTCAGAGGTAATATGGACATGGAAGATCCGCTGGGGATAGTGTAATCCTTTACTCTCCTTTTTTTAGAAATAAAGAAGTACACCATTTTCTTCGATGTGTTCATTTTTGCTTGTCATGAACTTTGATGATTTGTGTGGACCTATTATCTTTTGCGCACCTTGGTTTTTAGGCACAGATAATAAGTTTGAAGGAACCAACATGTTTGCTCAGAGGTGATGTGGATATGGCAATCATTGGGTTCAAATGATAGAATCATCCTACACAGAGGTGTGATGGACGTGGTAGGAATGATCCTGGGGGATACGCTGAACAACTCAGAGGCGATGTGGATGTGGAAGTTCGGCGATCAATGTACGACAACGCAGGGGTTGTTTGTACGAGATGTTTACTCAGAAGTAATGTGTACGTGGTAAACATGAAGGATAGCGTCGGCTTACGTAGCGTAAGAGTCCGCTTTGTAGGGTGTAGAGGAACAACTCAGAGGTAATGTGGACGTGGTTGTCTTTCTACTGAAGGAAGCCACGGAACAGTTGGGTTCCCAAAGCGGATGAGTTTGTGGAAGGAGATTGTTTGTGAATCCCGATGATTGGGCCCACAGATCCCCTTGGGGAAGTACATGTCTGAAGGATGTCAAGAATAGTACTTCTTTAGGAACTTGCCGTTGATGGGCATCATAAACAAGTCTCCATTGGGTTTGGCGAGGCGGTAAGCACCATTTGAGTATACCGTCTCTATGATGAAAGGTCCTTCCCACTTGGGCTCGAACTTTCCTGGTGTCTTGTGAGTTAACGCCATTGGCCTTCTGACTGCTAGAACCAGGTTGCCAACTTGGAAAGTCCTCTGTTTGACCTTCTTGTTGAAATCCTGTGATATACGGGCTTGGTAGAATTCGATGCGTTGTTGAGCTAGGAGACGCTTCTCATCGAGTGCCTCCAGTTCCCGCAGACGACGACGTTGATTGTCTTCTTCTGTGAGTTTGTTTGTTATTGCTACACGGAGTGAGGGTATCTGGATCTCGAGAGGCAGTACCGCTTCACTCCCGTAGACCAGAGAGAATGGTGTGTTGCCTGTCGGGGTCCGTACCGTTGTACGGTAGGCCCAAAGGCATTCGCCAAGCTTTTAATCCCAGTCGCGTTTATTGGATGACACAACCTTTTTGAGTAGCCTGACGATGGTTTTATTGAACGCCTCTGCTAACCCGTTTGCTGCCGGATTATAGGCGGTGGATGCCACATTTTGAATGCGGTTCTTGTCACAGAACCTGCTAAAAATGTGGCTGATAAACTGAGGACCGTTATCATGAATGATCCGCCGGGGTACTCCGAAACGGTAAATGACATGGTGTTTGATAAATCTGACCACCCTGGAGCTCTTTACTTCCGCCAGTGGGACTGCTTCTGCCCATTTGGAGAAGTAATCGGTGATGGCCAGGATGAAGCGGTGTCCTCTTGATGAAGGAGGGATGATAGGTCCCACAATATCCATGCCCCAGGCTTCGAAGGGCCAGGAGGCGACTGTAGGATGTAGTGGTTCAGACGGTGTATGTATGAAGTCGGCATGGAGTTGGCATGCGTAACACTTCTTAGCATATTCAACAGCATCGGCGGCCATGGTTGGCCAGTAGTAGCCCATACGTCGTAGTCGATCCTGCAACTTAGGACCGGGTTGATGAGCTCCGCAAGTTCCGTCATGAGCTTCTCGGAGGGCTTCGGCTGCTTCTTCGTTGGACAGGCATCGAAGGAGGAGCCCATCGAAGGAACGTCGGTACAGCGTTTTAGTAGCTGTATCGTAGTAGAATCGAAGAGAGCGTCTCCTGACTGAGACGGCTTCCTTCGGGTCCTCTGGAAGAATTCCGTAGACAGCAAAGTCGATGAACGGGAACCTCCAGTCTCGGACATTAACACTAGTATTCGTCGGCATGGCGTGGGCCACTTGCAAGCACAGGTTGTTACAAATCAAGTCTTGGCCTGTTACCGTGACATAGTGTTGAGTCCCAAAGGGCGCTGCCAATGAGGCTGCGAGGCCAGCCAGAGCGTCAGCCTCCAAGTTTTGTAGACGAGGCACGTGTTCGATGAAGAACCCGGTGAAGGTTGAAATGATGTTCAATGCAACTTCATGGTAAGGGATCAGATCTTCATGGCGAACCTCGTACTGCCCCCGAATCTGGTTCACGACGAGTTTTGAGTCACCGTAGGCTTCCAGATGGTCCACCCCCAGCTGTTGTGCGAGTTGGAGTCCCATGACGAGTGCGTTGTACTCGGCAACATTGTTGGAGCACGGCTTCGAAAGGGAGTAAGCACGCTGGATGACCAGCTGATCGGAGGAGACTAAGACTACCCCCACTCCTGCGATGATTTGGCCTTTGGGGCCTGTTCTCGAAGCGCCATCAAAAAACATCCGCCAAACGGAGCTTCCTTCGGTGACGTTGGATTCTTGGACCTCATCCGGGATGTCTTCATAGAATTTTGAGGATTCTGGGATAGGGTGTGCAGCTAAAAAGTCAGCCAGAGCTTGACCTTTAACAGCTTTTTGCGGGACAAACACCATATTATATGGTGTTAGCAAAATCGCCCATGTGGCAAGCCGGGAGTTTAATGATCCTGGCTTCGTCATGAGGACTCTGAGTGGATTGACTCGAGAAATGACATGAATTGTCTGGCCCGAGACATAACGACGAGTCTTCTGGATGGCAAACACCAAAGCCAAGTACTCCTTTTCAACGGGATTGTACCGGTGTTCGGCCCCGATGAGCGTTCGACTGAGGTAGTAGATTGCTTGCTCATAGCCTGTATCGCTGTTTTGAGCCAGCAGAGCGCCAAGGGAATGATCCATGGCACGGACGTAGTGAAGAAATGGTTTGCCCGCGACAGGTGCCACCAGGACTGGTGGGCTTGTCAAGTAGGCTTTGATGTCGTCGAAAGCCTTCTGGCACTCCTCTGTCCAGACATAAGAGACTCCTTTCTTCATGAGCTGAGTAAAGGGTTAACATTTACCGGAGAGGTTTGCTATGAACCTCCGGATGTATGCCAGACGTCCCTGTAAGCCTCGAAGTTCTCGAAGATTCTTCGGAGGGTCCATGTTGAGGATGGCTTTGGTCTTCTCGGGATCAACATGAATGCCTTTCGCCGTGATGACAAAGCCCAAGAATTTGCCGCTAGAAAACCCCAGGAAGGATTTAGTGGGGTTCATTTTGAGTTGATGTGCCCGCATGAGATCGAAGACTGTCTTCAGATCCTGTAGGTGATCACCTTTGAGGCGGCTCTTGACTGCGATGTCGTCAACATAGCATTCGACTGTTTTGCGAAGATGTTGACGGAAGATGGTGCTCATAGCTCGTTGGTATGTTGTACCGACATTTTTCAAGCCGAAGGGCATTACTGTGTAGCAGAAAACACCCTTTGGAGTCCTGAATGACGTGTGTTTCGCGTCATCGGGGAACATCTTGATTTGATTGTAGCCTGAATACCCATCCATGAAGGACATGCGTTCAAAACCATATGTGTTGTCGATCATCACATCGGTGATCGGAAACGGGAATTTGTCCTTCGGGCATGCAGAATTGAGGTCCCTGAAGTCGATACAGACTCGTATCTTCCCGTTCTTCTTGGTGACAGGTACGACGTTGGCTACCCAATCTGGGTGTTGTTCCTCACGGATGAAGCCGCTAGTCAAGAGTTTGTCTACCTCCTGATCGATGGCATTCATGATGTCCGGACGGAAACGTCGTTGTTGTTGTTTGATAGGTTTGGCATCAGGTAAGATGTTCAACCTATGCATTGCGATCTGTGGATCGAGTCCTGGCATGTCTTCGTAGCTCCAGGCAAAGACGTCGATATACTCTTTAGCCAGCTGGATTAAAGCCTCTCGGTCTTCTCCTTCTAGGCTTTTGCTGACGAAGATGGGTTTGGAAGAAGATCCGTCCCCAAGGTCGATCTGCTCGACTTCGTCTTCGGTGGAAGGTTCACGTAACTCAAAACGAGACTCCCATTGCTCTCCTAGGCGTTGAGCCCAGGGTTCTTCTTCGAAGGATTCCGGCGTTTGGTCTTCGCCTTCACCTTTTTGAGGTTGTGCTGACGTCATGTTAGCTGACAGCACTTTCCTGAAGACTGATCCGATACTGGTATCAGAATCCCAAGTCGACGCTTCGGACGAGTGGGAATGTTCTACGTCTTCTGCGTCTGAACTCTCTGGAGTTGATGGCGGCGTGACATAGCCTATCCCCCGTCGAGTTTTGTTGTAGTAGTTTTGCGGCTTCCCTTTGGGTGTCGAAAGCTGGAGAGGGAGAGGTCGACCCTTGCCGTAGTTTAGGCCTTTGTTGCTTTTCAGGTCGTAGCCCATCTTTTGGATGATGTGCTTTGCCGCATCCGTGTACCGATGGACTTGTACTCTGCCGGTATCAGGTTCAGGCTCGAGTGGCGGAAGGTCTTGATGACGCTCAGTTCTGCCAAAAATGATGGATCCTTCGTCTCGACTTCGTGGAGGGTTTATGAAACAGACTCCTTGAGACGGGACTACTCGGTTTACATTATGGACGGTCGTTATTTGTGTTTGCAACGACCGTAGAGCGTGATCTAATGTATACATGGCATTCCAATGTGGAAGACAAGAATAATTAAAAGACACTCTATTATTGATGAAGTACGAGATTTTATCCCGCGGGATTACATTGTCTAAGGAGGGTGCATCTACATCAGCAGAGATATATTCGCCAAGCTCCTCGTCTGTAAGCACTGGGGCTGGATCAGGAGAGTCCACCACAGCTTTGATCTTGGGGTCTGAGAGGGTTATGTGAGCCCTCTCTGGCATCTTGGATGATTGCGGGGGCTTGCCCTTGAGACGCACCTTCAGAGGTGCTTCAACTGCGCCTCCTGTGAGTGGTGTCTTCCCCTGTAATTTCGCCACCAGGGGAGCCGATGTTTGAGGCGGCTTTCCCTTGAGGCGTATCTTCAGGGGAGCCTCAGGAGTCGGTGCTTTCCCGGATAGCTTGATGCTCATTGGAGGCACCTTCTGGGGTGGTTTGCCCTTCAATCGGATCTTCAGTGGGGCATCTGGATTCGTCTCAGGCTCCGTGTCCGGCTCAGTTGCCGTCTCTGCCTCATCATCAGCATCGTTGGCTTCCTCCTCGTCAAGTGGCTTGTACAAGTCGGAATCGGTGAAGTAAGCCTCAATCCCTTTGAAAGGATCGATGTCTGCGAACTCCGTCCGGATGACGCCGTTGGTGGATACATATTTCATGCATTGGTGGAGCGTGGAAGGCACCACCATGTACTCATGTAGCCATGGTCGGCCGAGCAGGATGTTGTAGTTGACCTCGGCATCCACCACATAACAAGTCACCTCAGTTTTGAGGTTGCCTATGTGGCACTTCAGTCGAATCTTGCCCAGTGGCTCGCTTTTGCTAGCGTTGAAGCCACTGATGGTTGTGTTGGAGGGCGCCAGCCGGTACATTGGGATCCCCAGTTTTGACATCAGCGCCTTCGGGATGATGCTGAGGGAAGACCCCGGATCGATCTGAATCTGGCTCACCTTGACTGAACCGATGTACCCCGTGTAATACAGTGGTCGGTTATGTCGGTGGTGCTTGAGCAGCATGTCTTGTTGGGTGAAAGTTATGTTTGGGATAATTTTCTCCGCACAATGACAGTGCGCACAAGTAGTTGGGAGGTCTTCAGGCTGCTTGACCTGACTGAGAAAGGATTCAGCGTCCTTCAGAGCTTCGCAGAGAGCATCTCGGGAGTCTTTGGAAAGACGCAGGAGCTCAAACAAAGATAAGCACGTAGGAGTACTGGCCAGTTGTGCCAGTATCTCAAAGTTGTGGGGCTTGGCTAGCCCCGAAGCATTCTCCTTCCGTAGAGGTCTGTCGAAACGAGCCTCCACCTGCTTCTGCTTATTGGCTGCTGAGGGTTTAGACGGGCCCTCCTCGGCGGCAGCTTCATCGGACTGAGCGTTCTGTTGTGCACGCGTCTGCACTGGAAGTGCCTCTTCCGTTGAAGAAGAGACCGTGCGGCAAGACTTGATCTTCCTGCCTTTTGATTTGGAGGTAGGGCGTACCTCCGGTTGAGTTACTTCGGAGACGAGGTCGGGGTAAACCCAGAGGACCTCTCCTCGAGATGTGGTGAGTGGGATGAGTCCACTCACATTGTCACGGGTAGGTGGCAAGTTCACCACCTCCATTGTCGCCTTAGGGATGGGGACGCCATCTTGTGTGGTGGTCGGCGGCAAGGTGCCGAACTGAAGTGACACCACATTGGCTGACACCGTCTTCTCTTCATAGTCGACGGAGATTACATCAGCATTGATCATGCGCTGGATGTAATTCTTGAGGACGTAGCAGTCCTTGGCCGGGTGTCCGACAAACCGATGGTAGTGACAGTACCTCGGGTTGTCCACTTTCCCAACTTCATCGGGCCGCTTCGGGTCTGGGAGCTTGATCTTGTCACCCTGCTTCAGTATTTTAAAGAGTTACAGGGTGTCTTCGTCATGGAATGAATACACCTCCTTAGGTCTCGGTGCCAGTGGAGGCTTCTGAGTAGGCACAGATGCGCCCTTCGAGGCATTAACAGTCAATGCCTGTTTCCCCTTTGCTTCTCGCCCGGAGTTGTTGGCTGCTGACTTTTTTCCCTTATCATTAAAGGCCGGGAAGCTGACACCCAGAAGACGTGCATTGGCCGCCTTCTTTTCTGCGGCTTCAGCTTCGATGATCAGGGAGCTCCAGTCGGGAGGGGGAGTAGAGTTGAGCCAGAGCTTCACTGCGGGCAGCATGTTCATGCTGCAAGAGGAGAGGAGCGTATGTTCTGGCATGCCTGGAGGTAGCCTGAAGCAGGCTTGTCGGAAGCGTTCGATGAACACCCGAACCGTTTCTTTCTCCTTCTGGCATATCTCTATGAGAGATGCCATCGTCACGTCCTTCCCGCCGTCGTAGAAGCGATCGAGGAAGAGGTGCGTCAAGTCATCGAAGGACGATATAGAATTGTCGGGGAGGCTGCAGTACCAGTCATACGCCACCCCTTTTAGGGCCCCAACAAAGATGCTGGTGAGGAGCGCGTCCTCCTTTGGAAGATGCCCCGTTTGTGACTGGAAATATGTCAGGTATCAACGCGGAGAGTCCTTCCTATCGTATGGTGTGAGTGTTTGTGGTTTATATTTTGGAGGATAAACCACTTTGTTCCACTCGAGGGGATAAGGCTGGGGAATGCTCATCTTCTGGCGCTCCTCTTGCCTGTTTTTGGACTCGAAGCGCTCTCGCAGGTCCTTGATCATTTCGACCACATCCTCCGTGGAGCTAGAGTCGGGGAAGGTGGCACTATCTGGAGCGGAGCGTTTGAGGGTTCCGATGTCCGAGGTGCTTCTATGTCGGAGGGTGCCCGTCGAAGGGGTACACTCGACTCCCCATTAACTCCTGGGTCGGGACCGGTTGAAGGTGTTCTGGTCAAGGCCGACCGAATATCAAACACTGCTTGAGTCAGTGCTTGCATAGAGGCGGAGAGGGTTTTGAGTCCTCCCTCTAATGAGTCTATGCGCTGAACAATGTCCTGCGGTGGCGCATCAGACTCGGCATCATCCCCAGCCATGTATACTGTCCTGACACGGCCATGAGTGGATGGATTGGTTGAGGCTTCGCTCTCGGCCTCACTTTCATGTGGGGGAGTCACCTCTCCTGGTGTTTCAGCTTGGCCACCTCCAGTCACATTCTGGAGGTTATTCTCGACGGGCGCATCTGCCAGGGCCTGATTGTCCTTGACTCCGTCTTGAAGGGCCTCTTCGTCTCTACCCCCAGCTGTGTCCTGAGGGACATCTTCGTTTCGAGGTGCTTCTGGGAGGCTGACTTCGCCTCGAGGATGAAGATCCGCCGCAGCTGTGCTTTGGACATCTTCGTCTTCGGAAGGAAGCTCAACAAGGGTCTGACTACCCCCAGCTTCCTCCAAGAACTTCTTCTTGGACCGAGTGCCTACGAACACCCCGGAGATCGAGACTGCTGCCTTGGTTCTCCTTGATTGGCTTTTGGACGAGGAATTGCCGGTCGCCTTCCGGAGAGATGAGGAGTTGGAGACCACATTGCATGAAGCAAATCTTGGCTCCTCTTCTGTTGACACCTTCTTCCCAAGGCGATGTCGGAGGGGTGTCGATGACTGCAGTCGCTGGAAGACTGACTGCCTTGGTGGTACTACCGTCTTGCCACAGCAGTTGATAGTGACCACCGCACAAGTATGCCCCGTGAGAGGCTCATCGTGCTTGTTGGTTGACTCTCCTGACCGGCGCTTGTGAATGATCACATTACGCAGGTCGTTGGAGGAGAGTGCTACCTTCACACCCCCTTCAGGCGCATGGCAAGGCCAAACGTCGGGGCGGACAGGTGAGTGCTGCGCCCCCTGATCTAATACCAAGCAGGCATCATGATCAGTAGTGGGGGAACAACAACATTTGAAGTGACTTGAACGGACCTCAAACGCACAACCAGAGGAGGCGCGGGAGTTCAAGACCACTGAATTTGCCGCACTCGACTTGGTTATGCACGCAGTGGATGCGCCCAAGTGAGATAAGGACTTTGAAGATCGACTTGTCTTTGGTGCCGAAGCACCTGAGTCGACCTTGTACAGCTTGCCATCGGCAGCGTGCGTGATTGTGAGCACGTGCCTCTGGCCTGCTGCTGGCATAGCACGCTTGTGGTGCATGGCCCGTGCCGTCTTGGATTTCTTTGTACTAGCCCGCTGGGGCGCATAGTACTCAGCATCCAAATTCTCCTCGCCATTACAGCGAGTGAATCTGTCAAAGACAGAGACTTTTTGTGGCGCATCAGAGGTGATGCGCGGGGCATTGGCTGTGCCCCTGCTCCGTCGACACATCTTCCTCGCCTGAGAGGGAGATGGCTGGGGAACGTAGTCAGCCGCACGTTTCCCCGAGAGATGCACTGCATCAGTGGGCGCACCTTGGTTGCTGAGAACGTCAGCAGGAAGGGAGGGCTGGATTGGCGCATCCCCTTCAGTGGTGGTGCCTGAGGCGTCGATTTTGCGCACCCAGACACGGCGGGTCTTCTTCGGCTTCGGCAGCCGCTTCGAAGGACTCGCGCTTCCTTCAGAAATGAACTCCTCGTACGCCTGTTGATTGAGACGCACGACCAGCGTCTTGTAGGAGGAGCCCACCTTCACGTCGTCGGCCTGTGACACAACTTTTTGGGAAGAGAAGAAAGAAGTCCCCAGCAGAGTCGCCAGCTTGTTTGCCATTAAAATCGTTTGATTGCAAATCTTAATACAAACAGAACAGTATTACAATATAGGACTTAGATGTAGTCCTAGGAGTACACTTTTGTTTAATCTGGGTCCTAAGTGCCAATGGAGCGAGTGGTAATGCGTTGACTCCGTTGACGGGCTGACGACGGTTATCGGTTCTCTGAAGGTGTAGATTGCTCTAGGTGCTGGAGCTGGCTGAGAGGAGGAAGACATTGAGTGTCTGTATCTGCCTCTCTGATGATCTCTGTCTGGATTGTTCGTATGTATGTCTCTGTGTGTGTGTGTATATAAGGAGGGGATGATTCCTCCATTTATAGCTGGGCAGGTTGGCTGCTCATGCGCGCATATGTAGGATACGCCGGTGCGTGGGGACGCCACGTGGAGATTGCTGATGGAGGCGCATGGATGATGCGCCCTACTCGCGGGGTTGAATTCTTCATACTGCTGTTGTGAGCCGGCACGTAGCAGAGGACAAGATCTTTCTGTTGCTGAGATCTTGGATGAGTTGAGTCAAAGGACACGTGTCGTCGACCCATGGCTCAGAGATCTCTGATTTGGTGGGGGAATGATTTGGTGGGATGCGCCTTGAATTGGGCGCATGATGAGATTTTGGCTCGTGACCTTTAGGAGTCACGAGCCGTTCTGGGAGCATGGTTTTTGAGGCGCATGCGAGCGACTTTCCTTCTGTCTTTCGGGATCAGAGATCAGTCTGGGGCGCATGGCTTTTGAGGCACATACAAAGCTTCAACTGGAGACTCTTCTTTTGTCTTTAGGGATCATTGAAGGGTCTGAGGTGCATGGCTTTTGAGGCGCATACGGGTTTGGGCGCATGGCCGCGGAGGCGCATACGGGTGGTCGAGTAGCCACGTGGCAGTAGCCGTCGGGATAGAGTCATGATGATGCTGACGTTGTGGACGCTTCGTTTTCTGCAAAAGCTGTCAGCCGTTCAGACTTGGGAAGGCATGCTGCCAACTCCGTCAGTTCAGCATTTAATGTTGGTGACATTCGATGGACAGCTGAGTGGACGCGTCGGTTGGCATTCCACTTGGCGTATAGGGACGCATGGGGGCGCATCCCCTGTGATGCGCTTGGTGCTGAAAGGCACGTCTGTGTGATGCGCTTGACGTTGAGGGGCACGTCTGTGTGATGCGCGATATGGCCGGCACATCTGCTTCGTGACACGTCTTCATTGATCCGGCTATTGAGTTCTTCGGGGCTTTGATTGCTCTCCGACTTAGCTGAATTCGAAGGGGGATTCATTCATCATAAATACAAGTTCATTGCACTGACATCGGGAAGGTTGCCACTTGGTGCATGGGTTTGATTTGCCCTGGCCTATGAATAGCAACAGTTTGAGAGAGTTTTGTTGTCTCTCCCTCGACTTCTCGACGAAGATGGATTCAACTGATCCTCCTCCTTGGCAAGACGTTGTACTGTGGATGATGGTTCTCCTTGTTCAAAGAAGCTTTGACGGTGAACTCCTTCAGAAGATAAGAGCCCCAGGCTGGTAGATGTGCCTGTGCGTTGACGAGGAAGTGATTCACTCTGACGGGGCAGAGTGATGCGCTGGGAGACAGGTACAACAGGTTGCAACTGTTGGAACACAGACTGCCTTGGTGGTGGAGCCACTGTCTTACGGTAGCAGCAGTTGATGGCGACCGTAGCAAAAGTGTGCCCTATGAGGGGCGCATTATGCTTGTTGGTTGGCTCTCCTGATCGGTGCTTGTGAGTGATCACGTTGCACAGATCGTTGGAGGAGAGTGCCACCTTCGCACCCCCTTCAGGCGCATGGCAAGGCCAAGCGCCGGGGTGGTTAAATGAGTGTTGTGCCCCTGATTTAATACCAAACAGGCATCCCGATCAGTAGTGGAGGAACCACAGCATTTGAAGTAACTTGAACGGACCTCAAACGCACAACCAGAGGAGGCGCGGGAGTTCAAGACCACTGGATTTGCCTTACTCGACTTGATTGTGCATGCAGTAGATGCGCCCAAGTGAGATAAGGACTTTGAAGGTCGGCTCGTTCTCGGCGCCGCAGCACTCGAGTCGACCTTGTACAACTTACCATCAGCAGCGCGCATGATTGTGAGCGCATGCTTCTGGCTTGCTGCTGGCATAGCACGTTTGGGACGCATGGCCCGCGCTGCCTTTGACTTCTTCGTACCAGTCCGTAGGGCACATAGTACTCAGATTCCAAATTATCCTCGCCATGACAGCGAGTGAAGAACTTGCAGCCAACCCAGAAGAATACTGCAACTTTTGTGGCTCGAACGGGCTCCCTGGATAATGGGCTCCCTTTTCTTTGTTTATTTTTTGGTGCCATCTTCAAAGGAGGCAAGAGGGCTCTATATATAGAGTGGAATGAGAGCTCTCTTCTTCTCCTTTCCGATGTGGGATTAAAAGCAAGATCCCTTCTTTTTCATGCTTCTACAACGTACATAGAAGTGAATCACACCTCGCAATACGGTCACGGCTGTCTAGATGTATGAGGGTTTATCTACAAACAAATAGTCTCTTATGGTCAAGTACAAGCCTAGTGTCTCAATCTCAAGCAAGCAAGTAAATATAACAAGATGATAGATCATCAGACATACAAGATAAGAAGTCCCAAATATTACATATTCAGATGATCATGAAGCTAGTCATACAAAATGCGAAGACTAGTAAGAGTTTAAGTCATACATGATCAACCCTAGGATTTGTCAATCATGTTACAGCCCTTAGGCAGACAAAAAATATAAGCTTTTAACACGAGCTAACACTTGCTCGACGGCTAAATGCCTCAAAAGAATAATTTATAATAGAGTTGGAGAGCAAAATAAAACCTACTCATTGCCAGAGTTGTATCTAGTGTTCACCATCTGGCTGAAAGGCTGGAAGATCCTTGGGTGCTACTTCGAAATCTGGCCATACAAAACCAGCTGGGTTAGAACCCAGAAAGAGCAAGTGCCACAAGGGAGGCTTCACTTAAGAACTAATACCAGCATGTTAGATCACACGGCATAATAATGACAAAAAAACTTAGAGTTAAGAATTCAGGGGATAAACGATAAGAAAACTAAGAAAATACTCCAGTAACCTAGTTACAACCCGTAAACCAAATAAGGACCGGAGTTGTAACCCTTCACCTGAACAGAACTTAGTCTTTGACCGATTATCGATAAGGCAAAGCATAAACAGTAACGTGTTGAAGTAACCATGTACTGGCCTTGTCTAGACAAGACTAGATGAGACTCCATCCATCAATCACGGTCAAGCAATGAGTACGACTTGATACTTTAACTAACTAGGGTTATCACAAGCCTAGTTACTAACAAGATGCATTGAGATGTTCCAACAGCCACAAGCCCTGCAGACTTAATCCAAGTTATCTAGTTGCAAGTTAAGAGAGTTGTATTAGATAACTTGGGGGTACAACACATGACAGCGTGCTGGAAATGTGTCCTACTCGACGGCAGGCTACAAGTCCAATTAAAGTGCCCAGATAACGGGACTGCCTGTAGCTGGGAAATCTCTTCATGGACTACTTGATCAATCTAGTCATTATCTTAGTCAGATTCAGTATGAATACCTGACCGTGGTAATCAGAAATTTATGTCGTAGACATGATGTAAGACGAGACATGTAGCTTATACAAGCACAAACACCCACGGTGTTAAGACAAAAGTTACTTAGCAAGTCAAGATAGCCGTCGTGACAACATATCAAGATTATTATGTTAGTTTACATATCAAGATTACTTGTCAAGAGTGCACCTCGGTGGGCCACTATCAAGTTAATTCATGTCATGTTGCTTGTTAAGAGTGCACCACGATGAGCCACTATCAAGAGTTATCATGTAAAGTCATATTGTCATGTCGTGTTCATGTTAAGTGCACTTGTATGCCAAGAACTTACTGGTTAAGAGTGCGCCACGACGGACTACTGAAGGAGTTATCAAAGAGTGTACGTGACATACCGAGATCGTGTTTAAATCTCAGAGTACATGTGCAACATAGAAAATAACATTATAGGACCAGTCAAGAAAAGTGTACAAGAAAAGTCACAGCTCACACTAAGGACAATGGGGACAAACATGGATAATTGCAAGAGATGGCACAAGGGGTCAATGGGGTGACATGGAGAGCATGCGCCCAGGGCTATGTGCTCACACTCATGTTCCTGGTCTATGCGCCTGAGACTATGCGCCTAGGGCTAGTCATTTCATAGAGATTTAAGTATTTAGGGAAGGCATGCCCCAAGATCTATGCGCCCATATGCATGCGCCTACAGGATGGAGACTATTTTTAATGGCAAGTGGGCGCATAAGGAAAACTATGCGCCCAAGCAGGGAATACGGGGTGCAATTGGCCGCATATAAAGGCTATGCGCCCAGGCAGGGGAGTCCTTGGGCGCATATATTGGGCTATGCGCCCATGCAGGGAGCATAGGGCCTTGGACGCATACAAGTGGCTATGAGCCCAAAGGAAAGCAGCTGTTGGCGCATGAAAATGCTTTGCGCCCAGCATTGTTCTTCTTTCCCAATCCGAGAACTTCTGTTCATGGAACCTGTGAACTTTCCAAGTTCATAAATCACTCAAAATAAATCAAAATTCGGTTTTTTAAAGGTCTATTTTGAGTAAAATTAAATTTTCTACAACATGGAATAATCAAAACTTAAAAATACAGAAGTTTGATAGATCAAAACCCAAGAAAACCAAGATTTAAGAAAACTTAGATCTACAAGAATTAATCCTCCAAAACCAAAAATACTAAGTACTAAATAGTATTAGAAGCTTGTAGGAAAGACAATGGAACAAATAAAATGAAGTTCCTCTATGAAGCAATTGCACTTGCCTAAGGGTTTCGGAGAGAATTAATGGAGAAGAAAAATAAATGAAAGAGTAATTAGGAGAGAGAGAGAGAGAGAGTGGAGTTGGGTTATAAAGGGGGGTTTATCATGATAAACCACTTGGCCCAAACCAAGCCAAAATAAACCAAGTCGAGCTACACCAAGACCAAACCAAGCCAAGCCAGACAAGTCAAAATACGGGTCAGGAATCCGTACACGTATGCTGAAAATATGTATAACGAAAAATGGGAGTGACAAATCTACCCATCTTAAAAGAATTCCGTCCTTAAAATTTAATTAAGAGGCTAGAAATGTCGGAGCAAACTATACTAATCACGAGCAATCTATGACTAGCAGTCAATTAAGCAATCATTTATACAAGCAAGGAATTAAAAGTATAAGGCATAAGGAAGACATTATACCTTATGAGTAAAATAGGTGTGGATATCGCGATCGGATATCATCCTCACGTTCCCACGTTGACTCACCCAAAGAGCGATGACCCAAGCAACACGGACTTGACTAATAGTCTTGTTCTTGAGTACCTCCTCTCTCCGGTCCAATATAGATACGGATCATTCCTCATACGAAAGGTTGGTACAAACAACCAATTCTGAATGATTAAGGACATGACTCAGATCCGGGATATACCGTCGCAATTGGGATACATGGAACACGTCATGTACCTCATGTAACGACGGCAGAAGAGCGAGATGATAGAATACATCACCTACTCGTTCAAGAATATCGAACGGCCCTATATACCTAGGGCTAAGATTTATTCGCACACCAAAATGAATGATGACACGGGTAGGCGAGATCTTAAGGAATACGTGGTCGTCGATAGAAAACTCAAGAAGACGCCGATGAGAATCGGCCCAATGGCGTTGACGATCTTGTGCAACTCAAAGATGATCCCTAACTTGCCTGACCACCTCGATAGTCTGCGTAATCATCTCTGGACCAAGCATTTGTCTCTCGCCGACATCATCCAAAGCTAAAGGTGATCTGCACTTTCTGTCGTACAAGGCCTCAAAGGGTGCCATCTAGATACTGGCCTAGAAACTGTTATTATAGAAGAACTCTACTAGATACAGGTGATCTTTCCACGAACCACCGAAGTCAAGCGTACAAGACCGCAACATATCTTCAAGAGTCTAGATCGTGCATTCTCACTGACCATCTGTCTGTGGATGATAAGCTGAACTAAACTTGAGATGAGTCCCCAAGCTCACTTGAAGACTTCGCCAAAAGTGTGACGTATATCTTGAATCTCTGTCCGATACAATAATGAATGATACTCTATGCAACCTAACTATCTGCCTGAGGTACATCTCTGCAAGCTGATTCGTCGACTGACCAATTCTGAAAGGGAGAAAATGAGCTACCTTGGTGAGTCTGTCAACTATAACCCAGATAGCATCTCTCCCAGCTGGGGATTTAGGTAACCTAGTTATAAAATCCATGGTAATGTGCTTCCATTTCTACTCTGAGATCGGTAAAGGTTGAAGAAGTCCAGCTGGTCTCTGATATTCAGCCTTTACTTGCTGACAAACCAAACAACAAGAGACGAACCGGGCTATCTTCCTCTTTATGTCATTCCACCAAAAATGCTGACGGATATAACGATACATTTTTGTACCGTCGGGATGAATTGAATACTATGAACTGTGAGCTTCTGCCATAATCTCTTGCCTGATGTCACCACTGGGTACACAAAGACGCCTTCCATGTCAAAGTGTACCATCCTTATGAATACATAACTCTGCTCTCCGTCCTGCTACACTGTCACGACCCGCACCCACCGTGAGGGTACGAGTACGTAACAACACCCAGCCTACGCCGCAGTGTCGGCGGTAGAACGCTGTTCTAGGTCATGAACTATAACTAGCATAATATGAATACTCTCCATAAGGAGGCCAACACAGAGGTATAACTCAATCACAATCTAAGGTAGAATGATAAAGATAGATAAACATGAAATCCAAAAGAGATACAGAAGATAGAAGTCTAAGTGTCTAAGATACATAATCCCAGAAATATATCTCAAAACTCAAATACAGTAATCCACAAGTAAATACATCTCACGGAGATCATAACAGGTTAGAAAATATAAACATGCAAGAGAGTACGATACATAAAACTGAAAGAAAGTACATGATGTAAACAGAGAGAGAACTGTAATAGAAATATCTATTATAAGTAGAGAGCTACCAGTGACTAGTGATTTAGAGTACAAAGTCGACATACGAACGGCTGGATTTGCACATGACTATACTAAAGAGGCGCACATGGCTATACTACTTTGGAATTGTTTACATGGCTATTTATACTCTCCCATACCCCAATCAATACACAAGGATCCAAACAAGTTATGTTACGTACATGGTTTTCACATGAAGCCCATAAATGGGTGCACATGAAGTATAGATGAGAGCTCATACATGAGTGCACATGAAGTTCACATGGGGGGCCCAAAAATGGGTGCACATGAAATTCACATGAAGGCTCATAAATGAGTGCACATGTAATATAGGTTATACATGAGATACATGGGAAACATGACCGATTCATGAGAGCACATGAGAGTACACGAGCATGCATGAACGAGCATGAAGCACATGAGAAACATGAATAACATGAGAGCGAGAAATACATGATATACACGAAACACATGACATAATGTATCCGATGCTCCCGAGGGGGATAACATCTCAATGTCGGAATCCATATAGTACCAATCCGTGATAATATCGTGACAGCATCAAATAAGGTAAACTAGAGCAAGAATATAATTCTAAACAAGTTATGAAATGATCAGAGAATGTACTCGCCTGCTATCTAAATGTCCAAGGTAAAGATACTGTCCGAGGAGAGGTGTCTGGCTCCTAATTAGAACAGCACAAATCACAACATGTCCAAAAGGGTAATATAAAGCACTGCAATGCATTCTACATAAATCTAGGTCAAACTAGGCCAAAGTCAACCCTTGGTCAACTCTGGTCAACTGCACTAGTCAAACTAGGTCATGTCCTAACACAGCAAGTCTTACTAGGCCTAACCAAGACTATCCTAGCAAGCACACATCAATACAAGGCTATACAAGCCAACATACACCCAACTCTATATAGCATACAATTATTCAATACTCAAATAGGCAAGAATTCACATTGGATATACACTAGGTAATCTATTACTTTAAACTATATATGTCTACACATATATACACATGCATATATTGGTATTCAATATTAGGTCTATAATCATGGCATTTCAAATGGTTATATAAACTTATATATTAAAACACAATATGCTAACATATATATAATATACATACATAGCTAAGTTAACTGTATTCATAAATACTTATTTAAGAGGCTATGTGTGTGTATGTGAACATGGCACAGGGGCAAGTGAGGGTTAAATGGGCATACATAGTGTATACATATCAAAGAGTGTCAAAGTGTAAGTGAACAAAGTGTCAAGTGTGATAGTGTCTACATAGTGTAAGGGGTACATGAGGTAATATAGGATTTGTGTTAACATAGAACATTACATCTCATTAACTTGTATATTGCATACATTACATCTATTATTATATTACATTCATGCTTGCATTCATTCATCATTCATTTATTCTCTTGCACTACTATATGCACCATACATTACATACTATGGAACCTACATATTCATTACAAGCCATACTTATACATGCTTACATTAGATAGGATACTTACACCTCATACATCATTTATTTAAACATTTGCTCATGCTTGCATTCTCTATTTAATTACATAATGTATATACATTAACATGGGTTAAAATCAAATAGAACGTTATATTACACACAAGGGTGCACAAAATGCATATGCCGAATAGTAACTCCTACTAATAATCAATACTGTACCATCTTAGCATGAATTAAAATCTAGGATTAAGGTATGTTATAGATCTATGTGTTAGCTTTCCGAAACTTCAAACGGATCGCATTTTCGTTTCCAGAAACTCCCGAAATCGCAAAAACACCGAGAACGCGTTTATCTTTCGTACAGCTGACACTCAAATAATTCTCCAGAAAGTTACAGAAAGAATTAGGCCTATTAATATATGTTTTTGGAAAGCTAACTTCAATATGCTTCTTTTAAAAAAACGGGAGATTAAACCGAGCTTTGAGCTAGAAGTTATGACATTTCTAAGTTAGGGCTGAAATTAAAAACGTGGATAAAAATCATGACGGATTTGGGTAGTTTGAGACAAAAGAACACAAGTATATAACATAATATATCAAGAACTCACTCTCTACACTAATATATATATATGAGACACTATAGAACACATCTCCAATACAAAAATATGAGATTAAACATGTAATAATTCATTCATACATAACAACAACACATAGTGTGTCAAAATTTGGGGTTTTTCCACATGGACACAACCACAACACAAAGGACACTCCTATGACCTCCAAATGGACACGAAATGGACACAAATGGAGATACAACCATGGAGATCATTTCTATGGGTTCAAAATAGACCTATATGCATGAGAAAATGAAAAGGAGAAGGGATTTATACCTCCCGGTAGATCGAATCGAAGAAAAGCCTTCCCGGAGCGACACCGACACGTAGAGATTCCAAAAGGACACGAACGAGCTCCGAATCCTCCCAAACTTGGGTAGCTTCCTCCTTGGCTAGAATGGAGAAGGAAAGAAGAAGATTTGGTGGCAAAATGGAAGGATTTGGTGGAGAAATTTCTAGGGATTGCTCTCTAGGAATTTGGAGAAAAACAAGAGAGAGAGTGTGGATGAGAATAATAAAATGAACTTGAGCCTATCCTCTCCCAAAGTGGCTGGCCATATGGGACTATTTGTCCTATTATGGTAAGGTCCAAAATGTCCCTACTAACCTATTCTATGAGTATTAGGAAAGGGCTAATTGGTTGGGGCTAAATTAGTCATTCTAAAGTCTCTAATCACACTAACCTTATCCATAATAATTAGTCTAACCTCTAACTAAAATATTTCTATCATGTGGACTAAAATTAATATCATGTGGGCCATGCCTAACTAGTGTGTGGGTCCCACTAGAGTCAAACTACCCCCGGGTCCCCGTTTCAAGTCGGATTGAGTTGAAATTCGAACCCGACTCAAATAACCCCAAAACAATATCATAAATAATAAATAAATTTCAATCCCCAAAATAATATCATAAATAATAAAATAAATTTTAAAAATATTCAAAAATGTAAAATGACAAAAATATCCCTGTTTCTGAAAATTAGGGGTGACAAATCTATCCACCTTAAAAAAAATTTATCCTCGAAATTAAAACAAAGCAATCACAGGAAACACATGCAGAAAACAATCTCGTTCAAATACTTTTCAAAAAAAATTAGCAATAAAAAAATCTCTTTGAGGTACATCAAACATTTGTAAATAAAAACTGATACGTGTCCGATACGGACACAAAACCATCACAAAATCACACCTATCAAAGGGCAAAATCAACAATCACCAACGCAATAAATATCAAAATAATTCAAAGAGGTCAAATACAAAATATCCTTAGGCCAGAAATGACATTAAAATATCATAGTCACATGGTTAGGCTCTAGGTCAAACAGTCTCCTGGGTTTCACTAGCAAAACATCAAAATCACAAGTCATAATTTTAAATAGTTTTAAAATGATTTAAAAATTACCAAAAATTATATCATGATTTAAATGTCAAATCAATAAATGATTAAAATTACAAAATTTCAAAATTACCCTCATTTTAGAGAACTGGGTGTTACAAGTCCACCTTAGAAAAATTTCATCCTCAAAATTAAAATGTTCATACTCCTTCTAGGTCAACCCCCCCCCCCACAATCAAAGTCTCAGAACTTAAACAATCATACGATTTAAAAGGATGACATACAGGGTCATGGCATACGGTGGTAGTGAAAGTCTCATCTAGGTATACTAGTCATGCTAAACCAAAACGGTCATATGGTATCAAAACACACAAGCAATCTAGGGTGCTAAACTAGAAAAGATACAGAAATAACAATCATCAAGACTATAAGGCAGTCTACCATCCTATATGAAAACTGGTACTTATCAAAATAAAATAAAGTTAACTACCATTTATCTAATAAGGGGTACTATTCAAGAAAATCAAAATCAAAAGTTAAAGAATGAAAGCCAATTGCATGAAAATCCAATCACAATATATTTATATATATAGCGTTAGAGAGGGAAAAGCTAACATTATGTACAAATTATGTAGTTAGTGTGTGTATAGGTTTATGTGGACATGTTCATATGGTTAGATAATAGGCGTGTGTGTATGTGAAATATACATGAAAGTGCATAGGAGGATTTGGGTTTCAAACAATAACTATCAAGTTACACTAATCATGGCATATTGGTTAAACAATCTACAATACATAACTCATTTGCTCATAACATGCATGGCTAACCATATCTATATATATAAAGAGTTAGAGATTGAGTTATATCTATATACATTATAACATGTATGCCTAAGCTCTATATATATATCTATATAGATATATGAACATAACATAGAGAGGAAGGGTTAGGTTACATGGCAGTGTATACTATGTTAGAGTTTGGGTGTCACTATACAGGGTTATAGCTTTAGTAATGAAAGGTTAGGCGCCCAGTTTTAGTTCAGCATTTACATACAAAATCTGAAAATAAGCTAACATTTAAACCAGTGCAATATTAACATAATGCAATTTCAAAATTTAGGAGTTTGAAACATCACAACTAATCTCAATGCTCCCAATACATCCTAACATGATGGAAATAAAACCCTAATATACTATCAATACATTTATCTACGCATACAGTTCAATATTACATGTTAAATCTGAAATTGAAGTAAACATGGAAATTAATGTAAAAATGTTAACATGTATTCAGTTTTCAAGATTTTGGAGAATTTGCACATCAAAACCAACTCAATGTTTATCACAACATAATATGTAAGAATATGAAACCTAAATTTATATCCCTACAACAACAATGTACACAGTTCTAAATATTACATTTAAAACAATCAATTTGAACTAACATTTAAAATCCCGTATTAAGGGTTAATATGCACACAGTCTCAGATTTGACAAATTTAAACACAAAACTCAACCAAATTTTTTTTTTGAATTGTAACCCTACGTATAACATACATGTGCAGTGATATAAATAAAACTATTATGATGAAATTTTATATTTAAATTACGAGTTAAGCTAGGAAAAGCAGAGAATCAAAAATATTGGGGTTTTGAAAATTTAAACATTAACGACATATTAATATGTATTCAGATAGGTGGAAATCAAGTGTAGCATGCATAAGTGTCAGGAAAGTGTCCACTATATATATTCATATATATTCTCATGTCCCAATATAAAATTTTAATTCTACGTTAAGACCAACAATTAGATTCCTACCAAGGTTACAAGCAGGTGATTGACGTAATCAAGACAGTATTATTATTATTATTTAATACAAGAATAATAGCAAGAAAGAAATAACGATAAAATCTATTTTTGCTTATATGTTTAAAAGAAAAACCCATTTTGAAACCCAGAGCTAAATTTTCAAATCCAAGATAAAGTCTAGCAAAATCATCGATTCATTGTATTAAGAAGAATTTCATATTAAGAAGTTACACAAAGTTTATAAAAACAGCTAAAGCTACTCCTAAGTTGAATAAATGAGAAACAAAACAAAACAAACAAATAACAATTCTCTTTTTTTTTTTGAAGGACTGAAACAAAAGTGGAGAAAACATGTTCAAAAATATTTAAGGTACAATCTGATAATCATATGCGTCTTCTTAAAATTATGTTGTCAGAATTCTGCCACGCCAATAAGCATAGCTGCAATAAATGATAGAGTCCATAATAAGGCATACACCCTATAATCATGTTATCTAGAATTCTTACCACGCCACCCGGTATGGCTGCAAGAAAATCTAGATTTCATAACTAAGATAAGTATAGCAATATCAGGCTCTACGTCCTTGTCATGCTAGCAAATACGACTGCAATAAATTCTAAATTCCATAATAAAGTAGACTTTTACCTTTCTCACTGTCCTTATCAAGTATGTTATCAGGTTATAACTTAATTCCAAAAAATGTACATATACATATAAGTACAAACTCAAATTCAACAACTAACATCAAGATTCAAAATTCAACAATAATTCATCAAAAATCATAAAAATACAGACTCAAATTCAACCACTATCATCAAGATTCAAAATTCAACAATAATCCATCAAAAAACATAAAAATACAGACTCAAATTCAACCACTAACATCAAGATTCAAAATTCAACAATAATCTATCAAAATCAAGTTCAATAACAGGAAGTAAAGGTAAATCAAATCAGGGAAAAACAGATTTCAAATCGAAGTTAAAATAAGATTCTCAAGGGTCGTCCCAGGAATCTCTCAAGGAATCCTAACCGTGATTGAGTACCTTTAAAATATATCCTATTCCTACTGCAGGCTGTAGTGGTACTCAAATTCGAATACCACTACACAAACTCGACCTGCATGGGCCACCACTAAAAACGTGTCACGACCCGCACCCACCGTGAGGGTACGAGTACGTAACAACGCCCAGCCTACGCCGCAGTGTCGGCGGTAGAATGTTGTTCTAGGTCATGAACTATAACTAGGATAATATGAATACTCTCCATAAGGAGGCCAACACAGAGGTACAACTCAATCACAATCTAAGGTAGAATGATAAAGATAGATAAACATGAAATCCAAAAGAGATACAGGAGATAGAAGTCTAAGTGTCTAAGATACATAATCCCAGAAATATATCTCAAAACTCAAATACAGTAATCCACAAGTAAATACAACTCCAGACAAAATAAAATAACTATTTAAACAACCTCTACTGTGTCTCCTCTAGGCTAGCAGGCAATTCCAGGCTATCTGTAAAATTTATCAACATGTTCAGTCAGGACAGGAGCGAGCACAATACATCTCACGCAGATCATAACAGGTTAGAAAATATAAACATACAAGAGAGTACGATACATAAAACTGAAAAAAAGTACATGATGTAAACAGAGAGAGAACTGTAATAGAAATATCTACTATAAGTAGAGAGCTACCAGTGACTAATGATTTAGAGTATAAAGTCGACATACGAAAATGAAAAAGAAAAGGTATTTATACCTCCCGGTAGATCGAATCGAAGAAAAGTCTTCCCGGAGCGACACCGACACGTAGAGATTCCAAAAGGACACGAACGAGCTCCGAATCCTCCCAAACTTGGGTAGCTTCCTCCTTGGCTAGAATGGAGAAGAAAAGAAGAAGATTTGGTGGCAAAATGGAAGGACTTGGTGGAGAAATTGCTAGGGATTGCTCTCTAGGAATTTAGGGAAGAACAAGAGAGAGTGTGGATGAGAATAATAAAATGAACTTGAGCATATCCTCTCCCAAAGTGGCTGGCCATATGGGGCTATTTTTCCTATTATGGTAAGGTCCAAAATGCCCCCACTAACCTATTCTATGAGTATTAGGAAAGGGCTAATTGGTTGGGGCAAAATTATTCATTCTAAAGTCTCTAATCACACTAACCTTATCCATAATAATTAGTCTAACCTCTAACTAAAATATTTCTATCATGTGGACTAAAATTAATATCATGTGGGCCATGCCTAACTAGTATGTGGGTCCCACTAGAGTCAAACTACCCCCGGGTCCCCGTTTCAAGTCGGATTGAGTTGAAATTCGAACCCGACTCAAATAACCCCAAAACAATATCATAAATAATAAATAAATTTCAATCCCCAAAATAAAATCATAAATAATAAAATAAATTTTAAAAATATTCAAAAATATAAAATAACAAAAATATCCCTGTTTCTGAAAACTGGGGGTGACATACACATTCCGCCCTGAGCCGCTGAAGCTTAGAATTCGTCGACTGTGCTAATTTAATCCTCTCAACTATACTAGACTGAACTTGTATACTGGCCATCAATGCCACATTGGTGGGAAGAACTACCTTAATACCCATCTTCAGAAGATCTGCTAATAATTCTGGCTGTGCTGTTAGAAAATAAACTCCGGCTCTTATGCTTAATGCATCTGCAACAACGTTGGCCTTTTCAGGATGATACTGCAAGTTGATATCATAATCCACAAGTAGCTCTAGTCATCTCCTCTAACGCATGTTAAGATCCTTCTGAGTAAACACATACTTAATACTCTTGTGGTCGGTGAAAATCTCCACCCGATCTCTATACAAATAATACCTCCATAACATGAGTGCAAAAACCACCGCTGCTAACTCCAAGTATTGATTGGGTAATTCCTCTCATGATCACGAAGCTGATGTGATGCATAAGCTACTACCTTACCATGCTGCATCAAGACGCATCCTAATTCTCTGTCGGTAGCATCATAATAAACCAAAAATCCTCCAGTCCAATCCGGAAGCGTAAGAATGGGTGCCATCATCAATCCTTGCTTCAACTTTTCAAATAAACTTTGACACTCTGTTGTCCAAGCAAACTGTACATCCTTGCGGGTCAACTGCATCAATGGTGCTAAAATTCGAAGAAAGTTTGATACAAACTGTCGATAATAGCCGACCAATCCTAGGAAACTCTGAACTTCTGCGACGATACTGGGTAATGGATATGTCTGAAGACCAAGTTGGAAACTCTAGAGGAGGGTGAATAGAGTTTACATCAAAAATGATCAATTAAAAATTAAACTCTCTTCACCAACTAAATAATCAGAGTAAAAATAAATACGAAAATAAAGAGTAGAGAGCAAGCACAAACACAACAAGATTTTTAACCTGGTTTCCCTCGTGGAGGACTAGTCCAGGCCTGAGAACTCTACCTCATGATTGAAATCCACTATTTGTGAAATAGGATTACAACCACGTGCCTTTTCACAGAAGAGCACGCCAAACTTCTTTCAATGATTGCTTTGGCGAAACTTGGATTTTTCCAAGTGACTTACAACTTCTTGTACTTCAAACTTCTAGCTGAATCGTACCGAACACCTTGGACGGTTGGGAAGTTTGAATGCTAAGTGGATGGGAAGGTAAGGCTCTTGAATATATAGACTATGTAAGAGAAGAATAAGAGAAGAGTGGATGGTTTCAAATGAGAGAAACCAAGGCCTATTTATAGGGTTCGGGGTAGGCAGAATTCGGCCAGAATTCGGTATAAATAATTCAAATTTTTGACCGTTGGACAACTAGCAGTGATCAATACCTAAAAATCAGCATCCTGAATTTTAGGGGACCGAGTTCGGCCCGAACTCTGTGTGAGGCAGAGTTCGGCCCGAACTCTGTCTACTATGGGCAGAATATTCTTTTGTGGGCTTTGGATAAATTGGTTGATTGGGATTTGGGCTAAGTCAACCTATAAAGCTATGGCTAGCCCAAAGTGCTCAGTATGATCCAACATACATCATCCTATACTCAAGAATAATAAAATACAGACTCCAGTATACGACAAAGTAGTACAACTCCAAGCAGCTGTGAACTGGAACAAATGAGCTGAGTAGATTGATTTCGAGCTCGATGTGTCAAATTGGACTACGATAAATATTGTTTTGTTAATTGTCAAGATTAAGTTGACTTGGGTCAACAATCTTTTCCATTTTGATAATTGACAAAACATGATATTTGTATGTCCAATATTCATACCTGGGCACATTATGGCTCCCCCGTACTTGAACAATCGTACTCTCCCGTAAACTGATATTTCCTGAAAATACTTATCCAAATATACACATAAAAGGATACACAATATAGGCTCATACAAATAGCAATGGTTCTCACCCTTTTGACAATCAGCAAAAATGGAGATAGACATATAGAGATAAAGCTAATAACCATATAATGAAAGAGAGCATGCATAAACTGAGAAAAATAAACCGAGCCATAGAGTTCTAAAGAGATAAAAATATAAACAAACTGAGCAAAATGAAACAAAGTGCCAAAATAAAAACAGTCCTAATTATCAGTAGCAGTATAAATGGCCATATCCATCAAGGAGCATGAGAAGGCCCCGCACCATCAGAACCAGTACGACGGGGATCCACAAATGCTGAAGTCGGATCAAGATAACGACGAACCCATGAATTGTCAATGCGATAGCTGTCGCGAGACGGATCACGCAGCATCCGAATCGGCATCGTCGGATGAGAGGCCATGGAGTACTGAATGTCATAGATGGAGTTGCTGAGCGCACTCATCTGCAGAGTAGTGCGGTAGTCCATCTGCGTCCAGCGATCATCCATCTCGGCCCAGCACTCGTCCTCCAAACGAAAGCGATCGTGAAGCATAGTCTGAAGAGAGTCCAATGTAGCAGTGGACTCGGGAGCAGGTGAATCAGGAGCAGCAAAGGGAGTAGGAGATGCAGGCTCCTCATCATCATCGGACTCAGAAGAGGCGATGGCAGCAACAGTTCTCCTGGCCTTAGTCAGAAAGGCAGGAGGGGGCAAGGACTGACACTGATCCAATGGTATATGGAAGGCACAAAATATCAAAGGAAGATACATAGAATAAACCAAAGATTTTAGTTTAGGCCTAGCACGAATCATCCAATCCATCATCGTGCGAGGAAAGTTAAAGGGGACGCAAAAATAAAGAAAGAAGAGAGCAGTGATCTCAAAGTAAGTAACTTCATCTGTTGATCCAGCTTTTGGCAAGATCGAAGAAAAGATGATTCGATGAAGTTCATAGAAAGTACCCTTGAAACTCTCCAACGTGGTCTCATCGGGAAAAACAAAGTCCCGAGCATCATCAAGCCTTTCCCAAGTGTTTGGGTCGGGCAAACCAAGTAGGTCGACTAACTCAAAATCATCAAAAGATGTCTACACGGGCGACACGTGAATAGATACGTGTGCGGTCATAAGTCATGTTGTAATAAAACATTTGTATTGCATTTACATATATCGATTCACGAGTCACAACAAGATCATCAAGACATAAGTCACGAAAATTTGGAAGAAAATCGAAAAATACCGTAAATTTAATGGGGTGTCCTGCAAAGACACGACGATGACGGAAGTCGGCGAACCATGCGTTGGATGCATCTAAGGACACAAAAAGACAGTCATCGTATGTGTCGGCATTGATTGGTGGAGGTGGATTAAAAAGTGGATGCACCATGGGAGGAGGAGGTTGAGGAATAGGTTGTGGTGGAGGATTAGGTTGAGGGTTTGGGTTTGGATTAGTAGAGGACTCACCAATACTTCTCCTTGGTCTTTTACCCCTACCAAGCAACCTAGGAGCTATGGAAAGAAAAATAAAAATTGAGATGGAAAGAGAAAGATAGATATACCTTAAAAGAGACCTAATGTGAGCACCCTGAATTTCGGGTTATTTTTTTATTTTATTTTCTGCTTGATTTAATTTCAATAAATAATTTATTATATTTATTATATTTAAGTGTACTTTTTTGTGACTTTGATATTTGGAGTGTCAGGGATGTTCAACTCTGAAAATCTTCTTCATAAGTTTTGTAGTGGACATGATTGCCTTCATGACGGTATATAATGTCCAACTCAAACTTGTTCTCTTGTACTCTTTTTGCTTTGCAGAACTTCGGGTCGATTTAGACCATTTGATCATTAATTATTTTTCCCACTCTTTTCCTTGATCATTATTAGCACGTTGCCGTGACTTTTTATTTGAGAGCACAAGACCAGTCATTTTTCTTGAAACCAACTCATCATGCATGATCTACTCGAGACACTCTTCATCTTTGACCTTCGTGTCCCACTCAGACACGCCATTTTGTGCTCCATTTTTTTCACACAACTTTCCTGACACGTGACCCAATTTTATTTCACCCCACGGTGTCACATTTATTTTTCGACTTGATTTGTGGGTACCCTGTCAACCAAAACCTGTCAATCCCAAATATGGACATGGACTACATTGAGTCTACTACCCGCACGACACTTGTGTACCATTTATTGGAATTCCCACATGCTACTTATTTATCCATGATTATTAACACCTATTTTAATTCGATTATTTTGCCATGTCCGATTTTGACTCAACCCGGCTTGACCGAACCCAGTCCAAGCTTTATGTTTTCCTCTCTCATGACACCCTCACTTTCTTTGCCCAAAAATAAAATTAAATACCTAGTTTTCCACTTCAAATATTGAGTGCATATTCCATTGATTAAATCCCTAAGAAAAAATCTAATTCTCCATTTAATCCTAGCCCTTGATCTACCCCAACTCATCACAATCCCCCATTCTCATATAGCAGCTAACATCCCCAACACCCCACATTGGCCGGTCCTAACTTCTAGGAATAGTTTTCTCTCTCTAATTTCCCACCAACAATTAATTTCCCACACACATCTTCCTCTTTCTCTCTCTCCTCTCCTACACAACAGTTCACCCATCCCCGAGCTCACTCCCATGGCCGAGCCCACCCCATGGCCGACCACCCTCTTCTCCGTCAGGTGCCGTCAGCCACCACCCTGGCCTAGTCGGCCACCACCGAGCTCCTCTCCTCCTCCTTCTTCACACAACCAATCACCACCACCACTCAATCACCCGACTCCACCACCTCGGCCGTCGCCCCCGCCGTCGCTGGGCCAGGCCAGACAACCTTCCGTCGTGCCTCGCCAGCCAGGCCAGCCGCGCACAGCCGTGCAGCACTGCAACAGCAGCTTGCGCGCACCAGTCACGTCCGTGCGCCCTCTTTGGCCGGCGTGCAGGCCGCCGTTCAGGCGCCGCCACCGTCGTGACTGGCCCCCTAGGCTGGGCGAACATCGGCGACCCTCTGGGTCCTCCACCTCTCTCTCCGACGCGACGTATAGGCGATTCGTGCGTTTCGCATGAATTTCCGCCGTGATGCGTGTGGAATCAAGTCCGTTTTGGCGCCCCGTCGCAGCAACTTCGTACACGATTTTCGAGAAATCCAACCGTTGGATCGGCAATTTCTTCGCTCCGTCACAATTTTGGTATATCTACCTTCACTTTTGTCAATTTTTGCCCGTTAATTTTATCGCTTGATACATCAAAATCGGCCACCAAGTTGACCGTTTAAATTGTATTAATTTTGGACAGTTTCGCGGAGTCAACTTCGTCAGCTTGTACCTCCTCCATCGCAGCTCAATTTGGCGTGCTACCAGTTCATGTGCGAAGCTGGTATAACCCTCTTGCTACCCCTCCAGTTTCGTTTCATTGTGAGCTTGTTTGATTAGTTGAATTCGACGCCAAAGTTGGCCGTCCGAATTCGTAATTTCCAACTTGTAAAATTCTATTTTTGAACATGGGACTCCAGATTTCATTTCTGACACCACCAGTAGACTCGTGGCATCATTCTGGCATGTTTTCATATAATATTTGTTATATTTGGAGGACGTGGGCCCTGGCACGTATTTTGGTACAAAGTGGGTCCTACAGTCCGGGTCAACAAAACTTTTTGATGTCGGCTCATCGGAATCCAATTCCGGATATACCTTGAGTTCGTATCGTCATTCTGGACTCGTTGACATATAATTTGCTAGGTTTTAGCGGACATTGGATCCGGCACGTATTTCGGTGCAAGTCGAATACCAATATCTGGGTCAACAGGTCATTTTGAGATCGGCTCATCGAAATCCAATTCCGGATATACCGTTAAGTTCGTATCATCATTCTGGACTCGTTGACATGTAGTTTGCTGAGTTTTGAGAACATTGGCTCCGACACGTATTTCCGTACAAATCGAAATTCCAAGTTCTGGTCAACGAACCAAATTGAGATCGGGTCAACGGAATCCAATTCTGGAGATACCGTTGGGTTCATATCGTCATTCTGGTTTCGTAGACATATAATTTGTTAAATTTTGTAGACTTGTTTTCTTGCACGTTTTTCGGTGCAAAACGGCTCCGACACGGATACCGTTTTGACCCAAAATTACCTTTTGCCCTTGTGTCCAAATTGGACCGATGGATAGGCTATCCTGGCTAATTTGACCATTCTGGACACGTTGGCGATATTTATTTCATCGTCCAAAAATATTTGTTGATAATTTCTCTGAGTTTAACCTCTTTATAAATAATTAAAAATTAATTTTTGTAATATTCGTATTTCGGGATTAGTACAACGGAACTGAGATCAGTCAATTCCAGTGATCTCATATCGCTGAAATTGGCAAGATGGACACGAGGATCACTATAATAAGATTATCAACTTTACCGTTGATCATCTCATCTCGATTTGCGTTTCGTAAGTTTCGACGTACGAATAACGAAGTACACTTTATATCTTTAATAATTAGACTAGAATTGACCCTGTTTGACCAGAGTTGACCAGTTGACCAAAAGTTAACTGTAAGTCAACATTTGACCTAGTTTGACTAGATTGTTGACCGGAGTTGACCTAGAGTCGATTTGACTTAGAAGAACCTAGGATAATATCGATTGCTTATAGAGATTCTTTTATTATAACTTGAACACCTTGTAACCTGTGTTACTTTAAATAGGACTCTGTGGCTTCAGTTGGACCCCTATACTTATCAGCTGTTCAGGTTATCAGACGAGTACATTCTCTGATCTTTTCATACCTGTCTGGAACTATATTCTTGCTCTAGATTACTTTACTTGATGCTGACACGTATCTTCGCGGATTAGTACTATATGGATCCTTTCCTGAGATGTTATCCCTCTACGGGTGCATCGGATATTTCATGTTCTTGTACTTTATCATGTGCATCAGGTATTCCTTGTACTCGTACTAGTTCATGTATTTACATGTTCTTATGTGTTTTTATGTACTATCATGTGCTTTCATGTGCTATCATGTGCCTCATGTACTACTCATTGCATGAGTCACTACAAGAAAATACACTTTTTGCAACAAAACTTTTCCAACAAAAAATATTTGTTGCAAATAAGTAATTATTTGCAACACAAATTATAAATTCGTTGCAAATTTAGGTTGCACAAATTTAAAGCAACAAAAATTTAATCGTTCTAAAAATTTTGTTGCAAAACAGTTGACGGGTTCCATTTTCACACTTGCAAATTGGTGGTAAAATTTTTTGCAACCAAACAATAGTTTTTATAACAAAATTTAGGTGTTCCAAAATATCCTAGATCATTAAAAACAAAATTTATTTGTTGCACATCAAATATTTTTATTGCAACAATTAATTTATATGGCAAAAAGAGAAACAAATGGTACAGGATTTATTGTAGCATTACAACTCTCTTTTCCCTCAAAAAATTTCCATTCTTCCTCAAATTATTTTCATTCCCGGCCCGATTTCCCTTTTCCCTCAATTTTTTTTCCTTTCCCGCTCACGATCTCCCTTTATTACTTGGATTTCCATCGTCATTCCCCTTCTCTCTACAAGGATCGACTTCTCCCTCTCCCCTTCTTCTGCTGCGGCGCACAACGACGGCAGAAGGACATCGACCGGTCTGACGACGGCTAGGCGAGCTTTATGACGGAGTGACGTCGCTGAAAACGGCACAACAAGGACGACATGAGACGGCGGCGATATCAAGGTTCTCTTTTCTCAAACCCTAGAACCCTAAAATTCATGTTTTTGAATTCTCAAACCCTAGAACCCTAAAATTCATGCATTTGGGTGTTAGATGCAATATAGGTGAAATCTCGATGAGCATGTGGGACGAACATCCCTGTGCAGTTGTTCATTTCTTGTTCATGCAAGAACAACTAGCACTTTCAAACAATCAAGATTGATGAAAGATGAGTTATTTGGTGGTTTCATTGAACGAACATATGCTGGAGAAAATTTTGCATTTATCTATAGAGGAGGAGAAAATGTAAGTAAGAGGAGTTTGGGGTTCGTAATTTAGTCTTTGTTAGGACATTAGGTCTCCAGCTAAATTGCATCATAACACAATAGTTCAATAACTATTACCATATCAAGTAAGAAGAGCAGAACTTTTGAGCAACATCAGAATATTTAAAGTATCAGCATAGGCCATAGATGCTTCAACATGTCACACCAATTTTTCAGATGTATTCGGTCAATATGTATCTACAGGATGGGTAGTCTCTAGATTAATATCTTTTGTAATAGGTAATAGATTTTGCCTTGCGCTTTAGTCACTGTTGGGATTGACCCATTTTATAGTTGTAAGTTTGTTATTTCCTCCTGATCTCTACCATTTTGTTTCTCCTGAAAGTAGTTGAGATGGTGCCACTATAAAATGATTCTACCAGTAAACACAACAAATTGACCCCTTGCGTTTTAAATAGAAAGTCGAAACACAAGAAATATTGTTATATACATTTGTCTTTTCTGTTTCTTACTATATTCTATGATTGTTTGCAGAAAAGCAACAAATGAGATGATGTGTATGCACTGTCTAAAGGTTCAAGCTATAGGCCAAACTTGCAAGACCCCTTCTTGTAATGAATTTTCAATGGCAAAATATTATTGCAGTATTTGCAAATTGTTTGATGATGGAAGGTAACATTTGGGACAAAGTTCTCTTGTTAAGATTGACATTTTGCGGTTTTAATCCGGAAGTGACTTCTGGTTCACGATGATAATATAGTAGGTTTATGCTCAGTAAAGTTGTTTTCCTTGCCTTGAAAGTTGAAATATGGTTGAAGATAATTAACATGTCTAATTTTCAGTCCGCACATAAGTACCTTATGCTAATATGTAATGTATATTTCTTTCTTTATTTATTAATATGATAAACAGTTGATTATAGTATTTTTTTTTCCAATTGGGTATATGTTGTCTAGTTTCTGAATAAGTAGTTTGGCCTGTGTTTGACATTCCTAATTGAGAATTTTAATTTTTGTCCGAACAGTCAACATATCTGGCCTAACTTATGATAGGTAGATCAAGTTTTGATGATGTGGTGACTGAGTTAATTAATTACCTCCACTCTCAGATTATGTTAGAGGCCACTGGATGGTTATAGATGCTAAGTGCTAACCAAATATAACTCGATTAATAAATATACTATGTAGTAAATGTAATCTTAACCTGCATCCTTCACAGAATCTTTATATCAGTATTTTCTAATATGAAACTTACTTGTAAGTTTTTTCAGAGGTGATTCCTTCTACACCTGAAAGCTCAAAAATAGATGTTAGGTCTTATTTCAGGACTTTATATTTTCAAGAACAGATTTCAATACTTTAAGGATTGGTTGGAGATGTCTACTATAACACATGGTTAATTTTATCCTAGCATGAATTTTTCACCCCCAAAATGACTTAATTAATTATGAACAGCTTGTTCCTGAAATGAGTGCTTCACTGTCCTATTGAGAAAAACATGGTTTGCAGTTGGGTCAGTTGCACATTGATTAGTTTAGGAATACATGTAGACTAGAAGTTTAAACCTATGAACATTATGCAATACCTGGCCTTGCCCAAGGCTAGCAGTTCTACCTGTCTGTGACTTCAATTCAGTTTCAGAGTTTTGATGCTCGCGAATCTTTTGAAGGATAGAAGAAATATTTTGTAAATGGACAGAGAAACTTCTTGTTTTATCAATTCATTTTTTTTTTTACTTATCTGTCTTAGGTGCTTGATTAGTTATCAATGTTGTTCTATTGCAATGCATTAATGTATTGTGAAATTGAAGCAAGTGCTGATATCTTCTATGTATGTTACAGAACGGATTCTTTTCCGCTCTATTTTCATCAAGGTGCCAACTGAAGATGTTAGTGTAGGATTGTTCCTTTGCTGTGATCTGTTTGGAAACAAGCTTATTTATCTCGGAATTCAATCTGCAATAAGGTCGGCTTGAGTTGTCAAGCTTCACTTGTTCAGTAAGCTCTTTTGAAATCTGAAATGCTTCTTAGAAAGTTAAAAGTCGCATATTATTGCATGTGTTTATGATAGATTGAATATTCTAATTTATCATATTTGTTAGTATTGTTGGAATAGTTTTGTATATTGGGCCTATTGGCATTATGATTATGCTTATGTATTGGAATATTCTAAATCCAAATATGCTACATGTATCAAAAGAATTGTGTGATGCTTAATTCAGGCTATAGCACTTTGCTTTTAGTAAGATACTTGCTGGTTTACTTCTGTTACATTCCACTTAGCATGTTTCTCTATGGTTGATAATTCCTGCTAAGCTCAGATAATTTCTTAGTACATTCTAGTTATGGTGAATTCATGAATGGTTGATTCCATAGTTTAAAGTATCGGCCGATACCGATACGGCCGATACCGATACAGTTTGACATATCCCGATCCGATACCGACTGATACCCGATATCGACCGATACCGACATTGGGGTTCTCTTTGATTCTTATTACATGATGGTATACCACTGCCCCTTTTGCAATTTATGCCGCATAGGGAAAGGACTTGGCATTGACTTCTTTAATTGCATGAAATGCAATTGTTGTCTGGGAATGAAGTTAATTGATCATAAATGCCATGAAAAAAGTCTAGAGACAAACTGCCCAATTTGTTGTGATTTTTTATTCACATCAAGTGCAGCAGTTAGAGCCTTACCTTGTGGCCACTTCATGCACTCTGCTTGTTTTCAGGTTCATTCTTGGTTTGTTAAATAGATTTTGTAGGTTAATTTGATCTAGCTTAGTTGCCTCATCTTCTCAAATTTCTTTCATTTACTCTAAGCTTTTATATATACATTTAGTGCTATGTTTCACTTTTCATTACAGAAACAAAGCGAAAAAAACACTCAGAATCGAAAGTGCTTGAAAGTGAACCATTGCACTGGGAGGAAGTCCTTTGTTCAAGTGCGATATGAGCTTGTATGTATTGCAAACATGTTCAATTTATTTTGTTAAAATATATGTATGTGTATTTTTATTGATTAATTTGACAAACATATGTCAATGACATGGGTTTTGTTAAATATAGGAGAAGACGATTTAGCTTAAAGGTGAACCTACTTCAGATGGCAAAATATGATGGATCAACTAATGGAGAGTAAACTAAAAGTTACATTAAGATGATGATGGATATTCTACTTTGAAAGTTTATATCTTATTGCGAAGGAAACAGGTATAGCAAGTGAAAGCTGCAACATGAAATCGACAGTTGTTTAACATTTGAACAGTTGAAGACTTCTGTCCGGGTTGAATATTTTCTAAAGTTGCACCTTGTCTTGGTCAGTTCCTTCATCCTTGGCAGTCAGTCAATCATTTCTATTTACTGCACACTTGTATTCTTGTCTATAAGTCATCTAACAGATGATAGTTGAGAATAGAAGAGTAAATTCTCGGAAAAGTTTTTATGCTATTGTAGCAAAATCAGATACAAGTGCAACAAACTGAATGTTGGAGGTTATGTTATTTTCAAAGCAGATGGTGTTCTTGTGCAGCAGACACCAAGCAGACTCTATACTGTATTGTGTCAACTGTCAAGCACTGGAAAAATCAGTGTAATTCAATGATACCTGTTCACAAACATTGTGTTCAGCTCAAAAAGTTGATGTTTGTCTATGTTTATGTTCATAACAGGGGCAAGCATCTCAAACACCACGGGCCTCTGGTCAGCCAACAGATCAACAGGGAACTTCATCATTTTCCCTTCAGCTAGTTCAACGCACCCTTGAGGAAACATTGGGATCTGCTCAGAAATCTATTCATGAAGATGTGAAAAACCTTCATATCGAGCTGCTGCGACAATTCCATATGCAAGAGGTAAATCTCTAACTCATAAAACTACTTATAGTCTTGGTACATAGGGAATCATTTTACGTTTGGCATTTCAACTTAATTAACACAATAATGGAGCCCTCATCCCACATAGTTACTGTTGAAAGTATCTGCCCCTTTTAGTTAAGCTCCGTTAGGATCCATCTCTGCAACATTATCAATTGTCCTTTTTCATTGCCCAAGTTCATCTATATTTTGATCTACCGCTACTTCTAGAATTTGAACAGAATGCTTTAGTGAGCAACAATCTTTGTCTCATACTGATGAAAGCTTTTGCTGAAAGAAGCCATACCATTCAAGCAACTCAAATAATTTGTGTGAAGGCCTGGGAGCGTCATTGGTCCATCTGTATGCCAATTGTTGCAGAAGAGGCATAATACCAATTCAAAAGTTTTTGTTCAACTTATTTCCCTCAACTGCTTCATAGTGATACCAATAAATTTTTAAAGACGATTCTGATATGTTTAAAGTCGATGGTACAAATAAATGAATTAAGCAGTAATACATAGGAACAAGTTTGGTGTTTAAAGACGATTCTGATATGTTTAAAGTCGATGGTACAAATAAATGAATTAAGCAGTAGTGCATAGGAACAAGTTTGTTTGATCCTCACCAGTTTCTTTCCATTTCATCCCTGTACTGCTCTTTAGTGCCAGGATTATGCTGGTCCGTCTTCCAGTACAAGTGTAGGACGGCCATGATCTTTTGAAACCTTGCTTCAGACTTAGTTTTGCATGATTACTCTGCATCGAAATTTTCTCATGATTCTTCACACGTCATCTTATTTTTTTGGATGTTAGAGGCCTGTGTCGGAGACTGTTTGCAGGAATGTCTTCCTTGAATTATTTACTTTTAGTCTGTTAGCTAGCCCACCCTACTCCAAAATCCTGGCTCCGCCCCTGGGCACGAAGATGGAAGGTGGGGTATTTTAGGATTTTGCCAGATTGATTAAGGTGGGGTATTTTAGGATTTTGCCAGATTGATTTAATTATGTCTTCCAAAGTTTAAAAAGGAGCATACAATAACGCAAGTACACACAAAGAGACCTGCTGCAAGCTTCCCAAGGGTAAGGGAGAGAAGTAACATTGGCATGAAGCACTTGCTGCACCAATTTCTTTATATCCTTCTCGACCTTTTGTTCACCCTCTACTTGTCCACCACCCATGTACCAGAATCTAAAGTCACACCACCTTGAGACTTATCAGAAGGTCTGGTCGGATATGACGCCATGAGACCATATATAGGAATAGGTTGCACTTGTATCTACTGTATAGTTGAGAAGTGGGTTCCCAATCTGTGTTTCATGCAATTATTCTATTAGATGACAAAATCAAGGTGTTTGCATAGATTCAGCAAAAGTTTGCTAAATTTTTATCACAATCTCAGCAACTTGCCCACATATTTTTTTGATGAGTTCCTTCATTACTTGCTTTAAGTGCACCATGATTTAGAAACAGTGGATTAATTTTAACTTGTTTCAATTTTTAATGTTTTTTCATGTAATTTATTGCAGGTTGGCTTGCTGTTCGAGTAAAGACTTTCACAGCAATAAAGCTTACAAGATACCTTAGGTGGTTGGGACATGAAACCAAATATTTCAATGTTGCTATAGAGGCTACTAAACTTTTGGAATCACAATGGAAGCTGAGCAGTCAATTTTTTGTTGGACATAAAATTTCAATGTTGCTATAGGTCTTAGAATGTGTACCTTTATGCAATGTATCAGCTATTGTATTCTCAATGTGACCGGATCTTAACTATTTTTAATGAAATGAATTATTCCAAATAATAAGGTGTTTTATTGATTGTTACAGCAACATTTACATACTCTTATGTTATATTTAATATTATTTGCTAATGATGAAAATGTAATTAGGAGCACTATATTTTTTTGTTGCAACAAAAATTATCTACTTTTTGCAACGAATTTTTATTAAAAATATTCATTTTTCTTGAATTTTATCAGACTTTTGCAACAATGAGAGAAGTATTTGTGATTAAAAATTTGTTGCCAATAAAAGTATGCAGGAACAAAAAAAATTGTTGCAAATAAAAATACATGCAACAAAACCATTTTGTTATAATAAAATACTATAGACAACAAACTATTTGTTGCAAATAAAATTATTTATAACAAAATTATTTGTTTCAAAAGAACATTATTTACAACGAGAACTATTTTGTTGCTAAGTTTGCAACGAACCAAAAAAACGTTGCAAAAGACCTTTTGGTACGCACTTATGGCGACGAATTGGATGACGAAAAGATTTCGTTGCAAATACCCTTTTGTTACAAATTTTTAATTTTTTGCAACAATTTTTTTTGCTGCAAAAAGTGTATTTTCTTGTAGTGAGTTTACGTATCTTTAACTGTATTTATGTGCCAATAACGTAACTTGAATGGATCCTTGTGTATTGATTGGGGCGGGGTGAGTATAATTGGTTATGTGATCATTATCTCCAGTAGGTATTCATGTGCCTCTTAGTGTATTCATGTACTTCTTAGCTGTATTCATGTGCTCCTAAGCCGTTTACATAACCATATTGTACTCTAGATCACTTAGCCACTTACAGTCTTTACTTATCATGTATTACTTTCAGTTACAAAATATCTCCTGTTTTCCTGTACTACCTTTTCAACATCTCCTGTATTTTACTCTATTGCATGCTTTATACTCCTAACCTGTTATGAACTGTTTTGAGAGATATGTGCTCGCTCTCGTCCTGACTGAACCTGTTAATAAATTTTACAGATAGCTTGGAGGTTATTGCTAGCCTAGAGGAGACACAGTAGAGGTCGGAGTAGATAGCTAGAATTTCTTATTTTATTTTCAGTTGTCTTGATTGTATTTATGGATTACTGTATTTGAGCTTTGAGATGTATTTTTGGGTTTGTGTATCTTAGATACTTAGACTTCTATCTGCTGTATCTCTTTTAGATTTTATGTTTTATCTATCTTCTATTATGCTCTACCTTAGATGTGATTGAGTTTACATTCTGCTATGTCACCCCCATTCGGGGTGTATAAACTTCTTAGCATTATATTGTTAGATATATTGACCTAGGACAGCGTTCTACCGCCGACACTATAGCGTAGGCTGGACGTACCCACTTCTCGTGCTCTTACTCTAGGGTGTGGGTCGTGACACATTTTTAGTGGTGGCCAATGTAGGTCGAGTTTGTGTAGTGGTATTCGAACTAGAGTACCACTACAGCCTGCAGTAGGATTAGGATATATTTTTGAAGGTACTCAATCACAGTTAGGATCCCTTGAGAGATTCCTGGGACGACCCTTGAGAATATTATTTTAACTTCGATTTGAAAACTCTTCTTTCCTTGATTTGATTTACCTTTACTTTCTGTTGTTAAATTTGATTTTTATGGATTATTGTTGAATTTTAGTTTGTATTTATTGATTTTGATGGATGATTGTTGAATTTTGAATCTTGATGTTAGCTGTGGCATCCGAGTTTGTATTTATATGATTTGATGGATTTTTGTTCATTTTTGAATCTTGATATTCGTTGATAAATTGATTTTGGGTATCCATTGTTGATTTAATTTAATTTTTGTCAAGATAAAATTATATGGGCTAGGTCATCTAAGTTATGGAATATAGTCTTCTATAGTCACATTAGCCAGCATGGTGAGGACATATAGTCTGATTTTGGATATATTTCTCGGGTGTGGGAATTTAAGGTTTTCGCGGCCAAGCTAGTGGCATCGCAAAAATGTTAAATACCACGATTCTAGAGGTATGTGCCTAAGTCGAGGACTTTGTGATTATCGTAGCCTTGCTTACTAGTATGACGAGGATTTAGAGTACCATAATTTTGGATAGACGCATATAATCATCAGATTGTACCTTAAATGTTTTTGAACATGTTTTCTCTACTTTTGTTTCAGTCCTTCAAAAAAAAGAATTATTATTTGTTGTTTTGTTTTGCTTCTCATTATTTAACTTAGGATTAGCATTAGCTGTTTTATAGACCTTTGTGTAACTTCTTACGAATTTTTTCTTAATACAATGAATCGATGATTTTGCTAGACCTTATCTTTGATTTGATATTATAGCTCTGATTTCAAAATGGTTCCTTCATTTAAACAGATAAGCAGAACAGATTCTTTTATCATTCTCTTCCTGCCAATATTTTATTCCATCATTCTTGTTTTATACAACTGTCATGATTACATCAATTCCCTGTCTCGTATCTAATTCTGTCAGCTATATCTTGAAAACCCTTGAATCTTCATATCATTTTACCTGAGACATGTTGAAAAAATAACGTAAATCAGCTAGTTCGAAAATGACGTAATTGGTTATTATAGGATGATTTTGTAGGAATCAGAATGTTGGATGTCAAATATGAAAAATTTGAGAGAGAGATGAGGTAAAGGTTTAGAATGGAATCGAGTGATAAATGTTATCAATTTAGAAACAATCACAAAAATTTTTGGTTATGAGTAATTCATGGATGTATTTAAAAAAAAACTAATGAGGATATCAGAGGTCAACCTAGTTTTGAGAACTTAGAAAATCTTGGTTATTGATTCTTGAAAACTATTACAAGGCTATGTAGAAATTTAGAGATGGAAAGGAGAATTTAATTGAATTCAATGATTATGCAAAATTGAACTAGATATTGTAAGAGGGTGACTAGAGACAGAGAGAACATAAGGATTTTTAAGTTATAGGAATTATTTTTAGATGATTGGAGAAAATTGTAGAATGCAAAAGGATAATAATTGAAGGTGAACGTTGAAAAAAATATGAAGGTTGATTTATAAACAAGAATAAATTGTATGACATAGTGGTATTAGAATTGAGAGAATACGAGACTTGACTTAAACAAGTACAAGGATTTCATAAACTGGATTTAGAGGTTTCGGATCTAATTTAGAACGAGGTGAAGGAATTTGGAAATTTGATTAAATGAATAAGTGTTGATACCTAATTAAGAGGGGTATGCTTCGTGGGAAATGTTTTAGAAGTTTGGAATTTTGTCTATGGTGATCATGGTAAAGGTTCAGATGACTGAAGGTTATAAATTTTTTGATGATAGTCATATAACGGTTGATTTTATTTTGGGATTTGTGAGAAAATATGATTGGCAAATGGTAAACTGATAGTATCAGAGAGAGATGATTAACTGACTTTCGTATGAAATCTTTCTTGTTTTTCTCTAAAAAGGTTTTCAATATCATTGAATCCTAGTTTCCTTAATCACGACCAAATCGACTTCGATTATCTTTTCTTATATTCGGTTGTACTCAATTGAATTAAATTTGATTATGACATGAATCTCCATCCTTGTATGCTCGTTCTCAGACTTTGTTGAACCTGTCTTCCATATTGCCCAAATCTTGATTTCCCTAATTTGATCAACTTAGATCGTATCGAGACTAAATATTCTTAATATATATTGTGATTGGATTTCCATGCAATTGACTTTCATTCTTTAACTTCTGATTTTGATTTTTTTTGAATAGTACCCCTTTATAGATAATTGGTAGTTATCTTTATTTTATTTTTTGATGAGTACCAGTTTTCATGTAGGATGGTAGACTGCCTTACAGCTTTGATGATTTGTTATTTCTGTAACTTTTTTAGTTTAGCACCCTAGATTGCTTGTGTGTTTTGATACCCTATGACCGTTTCGGTTAGCATGACTAGTATACCTAGATGAGACTTTCACTGCCACCATATGCCATGACCCTGTATACCGTCCTTTTTGATGGTATGATTTGTTTAAGTTCTGTGGCTTGATTGTGGGGGTTTGACCTAGAAGGAGTACGAACATTTTAATTTCGAGGACAAAATTTTTATAAGGTGGGTAGGATGTGAGCACCCTGAATTTTGGGTAGATTTTTTTATTTTATTTTCTGCTTGATTTAATTTCAATAAATAATTTATTCTGTTTATTATCTTTAACTGTACTTTTCTGTGCCTTTGATATTTGGAGTGTCAGGGATGTTCAACTCTCGAAATCTTCTTCATGAGTTTTGTAGTGGACATGATCGCCTTCATGACGGTATATAATGTCCCACTCAAACTTATTCCCTTGTACTCTTTTTGCTTTGCAGAACTTCGGTTCGACTTAGACCATTTGATCATTAATTTTTTTCCCACTCTTTTCCTTGATCATTATTAGCACGTTACCGTGACTTTTAATTTGAGAGCACAAGACCAGTCATTTTCTTGAAACCAACTCATCATGCATGATCTACTCGAGACACTCTTCACCCTTGACCTTCGTGTCCCACTCAGACATGCCATTTTGTGCTCCATGCTTCACACAACTTTCCTGACACGTGACCCGATTTTATTTCACCCCACGGTGTCACATTTATTTTCCGACTTGATTTGTGGGTACCCTGTCGACCAAAACCTGTCAACCCCAAATATGGACATGGCCTACATTGAGTCTACTACCCGCACGACACTTGTGTCCCATTTATTGGAATCCCCACGTGCTACTTATTTACCCATGATTATCAACACCTATTTTAATTCGATTATTTTGCCATGTCCGGTTTTGACCCAACCCGGGTTGACCGAACCCAGTCCAAGCTTTATGTTTTCCTCTCTCATGACACCCTCACTTTCCTTGTCCAAAAATAATATTAAATACCTAGTTTTCTACTTCAAATATTGAGTGTATATTCTATTGATTAAATCCCTAAGAATAAATATAATTCTCCATTTAATCCTAGCCCTTGATCTACCCCAACTCATCACAATCCCCCATTCTCACATAGCAGCCAACATCCCCAATACCCCCACATTAGCTGGCCCTAACTTCTAGGAATAGTTTTCTCTCTCTAATTTCCCACCAACAATTAATTTCCCACACACATCTTCCTCTTTCTCTCTTTCCTCTCCTACACACCAGCTCACCCATCCCCGAGCTCACTCCCATGGCCGATCCCACCCCATGGCCGACCACCCTCCTCCCTGTCAGGTGCCGCCGGCCACCACCGAGCTCCTCTTCTCCTCCTTCTTCACACAACCAATCACCACCACCACTCAATCACCCGACTCCACCACCTCGACCGCCGCCCCCACCGTCGCTAGCCCAGGCCAGGCAGCCTGCCGCCGTGCCTCGCCGGCCATGCCAGCCGTGTGTAGCCGTGCAGCGCTGCAACAGCAGCTTGCGCGCACCAGTCACGTCCGTGCGCCCCCTTTGGCCGGCGTGCAGGCCGTCGTTCAGGCGCCGTCGCCGCCGTGAATGGCCTCCCTAGGCTGGGCGAACACCGGAGATCTCCCTGGGTCTGCCATCTCTCTTTCCGGCGCGACGTATAGAAGATTCGTGCATTTCGCACGAATTCCCGCCGTGACGCGCGCGGAATCAAGTCCGTTTTGGTGCCCCATTGCAGCAACTTCGCACACGATTTTCTTGAAATTCGACCGTTGGATCAATGATTTCTTCACTCCGTCACAATCTCGGTATATCCACCTTTCCTATGTCAATTTTCGTCCATTAATTTTATCGTTTGATACATCAAAACTGGCTACCAAGTTGACCGTTTAAATTGTATTAATTTTGGACAGTTTCGCGGAGTCAACTTCGTCAGCTTGTACCTCCTCCACCGCAGCTTCATTTGGCGTGCTACTAGTTCCTGTGCGAAGCTGGTATTACCCTCTCATTACCCTCCAGTTTCGTTTCATTGTGAGCTTGTTTGATTAGTTGAATTCGACGCCAAAGTTGGCCGTCCGAATTCGTAATTTCCAACTTGTAAAATTCTATTTTTGAACACGGGACTCCAGATTTCATTTCTGACATCACCAGTAGACTCGTGGCATCGTTCTGGCATGTTTTCATATAAATTTTTTTAGATTTGGAGGACGTGGGCCCTGGCACGCATTTTGGTACAAAATAGATCCCACAGTCCGGGTTAACAGGACTTTTTGTCGCCGGCTCATCGGAATCCAATTCTGGATATACCGTTGAGTTCGTATCGTCATTCTGGACTCGTTGACATATAATTTGCTCGGTTTTGGCGGACATTGGATCCGACACGCATTTCGGTGCAAGTCGGATACCAATATCTGGGTCAATATATCATTTTGAGATCGGCTCATCGAAACCCAATTTCGGATATACCGTTGAGTTCGTATCATCATTCTGGACTCATTGACATGTAGTTTGCTGAGTTTTGAGAACATTGGCTCCGGCACGCATTTCCGTACAAACCGGAATTTTAAGTTCTGGTCAACGGACCAAATTGAGATCGGGTCAACGGAATCCAATTCTGGAGATACCGTTGGGTTCGTATCATCATTCTGGTTTCGTAGACATATAATTTGTTATATTTTGTAGACTTATTTTCTTGTACGTTTTTCGGTACAAAACGGCTCCGACACGGATACCGTTTTTGACCCAAAATTACTTTTTGCCCTTGTGTCCAAATTGGACCGATGGGTAGGCTATCCTGGCTAATTTGACCATTCTGGACACGTTGGCGATGTTTATTTCATCGTCCGACAATATTTGTTGATAATTTCTCTGAGTTTAACCTCTTTATAAATAATTAATAATTAATTTTTATAATATTCGTATTTCGGGATTAGTACAACGGAACTGAGATCAGTCAATTCCAGTGATCTTACATCGCTGAAATTGGCAAGATGGACACGTGGATCACTATAATAAGATTATCAACTTTACCGTTGATCATCTCATCTCGATTTGCATGTCGTAAGTTTCGACATACGAATAACGAAGTACACTTTATATCTTTAATAATTAGACTAGAATTGACCATGTTTGACCAGAGTTGACCAGTTGACCAAAAGTCAACTGTAAGTCAACACTTGACCTAGTTTGACTAGATTGTTGACCGGAGTTGACCTAGAGTCGATTTGACTTAGAAGAACCTAGGATAATATAGATTGCTTGTAGAGATTCTTTTATTACAACTTGAACACCTTGTAACCTGTGTTGCTTTAAATAGGACTCTGTGGCTTCAGTTGGACCCCTATACTTATCAGCTGTTCAGGTTATCAAACGAGTACATTCTCTGATCTTTTCATACCTGTACGGAACTATCTTCTTGCTCTAGATTACTTTACTTGATGCTGACACGTATCTCCACGGATTAGTACTATATGGATCCTTTCCTGAGATGTTATCCCTCTACGGGTGCATCGGGTTTTTCATGTTCATGTACTTTATCATGTGTATCAGGTACTCCTTATACTCGTACTAGTTCATGTATTTACATGTTTTTATGTGCTTTCATGTACTATCATGTGCTTTTATGTGCTATCATGTGCCTCATGTACTACTCATTGCATGAGTTCACGTATCTTTAGCTGTATTCATGTGCCAATAACGTAACTTGAATGGATCCTTGTGTATTGATTGGGGCGGGGTGAGTAGAATTGGTTATGTGATCATTATCCCCAATAGGTATTCATGTGCCTCTTAGTGTATTCATGTGCTTCTTAGTTGTATTCATGTGCTCCTAAGCCGTTTACATAACCATATTGTACTCTAAATCACTTAACCACTTACAGTCTTTACTTATCATGTATTACTTTCAGTTACAAAATATCTCCTGTTTTCCCGTACTACCTTTTCAGCATTTCCTGTATTTTACTCTATTGCATGCTTTATACTCCTAACCTGTTATGAACTGTTTTGAGAGATATGTGCTCTCTCCCATCCTGACGGGATCTGTTGATAAATTTTACAGATAGCTTGGAGGTTATTGCTAGCCTAGAGGAGACATAGTAGACGTCGGAGTAGATAGCTAGAGTTTCTCATTTTATTTTTAGTTGTCTTGAGTTGTATTTATGGATTACTGTATTTGAGCTTTGAGATGTATTTCTGGGTTTGTGTATCTTAGACACTTAGACTTCTATTTGATGTATCTCTTTTGGATTTCATGTTTTATCTATCTTCCATTATGCTCTACCTTAGATGTGATTGAGTTTACATTCTGCTATGTCACCCCCATTCGGGGAGTATAAACTGCTTAGCATTATATTGTTAGATATTGTGACCTAGGACAGCGTTCTACCGTCGACACTACGGCGTAGGCTGGACGTACCCACTTCTCGTACCCTTACTCTAGGGTACGGGTCGTGACACCTAAGATGGAGGAGAACAACTCTAACAATGATTTCCTTGAGTTTGGAGAGCAAATTCCCAAGGAGGAGAGCCTTCTAGGGTTAGGGTTTTGAAGAAAATAGAAGTGGAGATGGAGGAAGAAGACAATGGAGGAGAGAGAGAGAGACCAATTTTCGAATTTATGGTCTCATGGTCGGCTGGTCAGGTGAAATATGGGCCATCGGATTAAGACAAGATGAACGGCTGAGAAGGATTTGAGGTTCTGGAACAAGGACACCGAACTCGGCCCGAACTCTGTGTGGGGCAGAGTTCGGCCCGAGTTCTGGTTCCTTGGACCAGAACAGCAAGCAGAAAATAAAAGATGCGATTAAAATATATTCGAATAAATGGTCAAAGATATGAATGAAAACAAGATTGAAAATTAGAATTTTTAAATGAGGCAAGCTATAAATGAAATTTAACCTTATAATAACTAAGGAGTTATGACATAAATCAATATAGTGAAGCTGCTATAGGGTAGCTGCAGGGGCCGGATCCCAGCTAGCGGTAGTCCGAAGACTAGTGCACCGTGTCGCTTTGGCTTTACGCCTTGTTGTCAGAAGGACCCTTTCGGCTTGTACCCATAGCAAATTCAGCATAGAAAATCGTCATATAATCGATAATTACGCAGGTCAATTTAATTTATAACCGTTTCATGTAAAATTCCTAATTCTCGACAAAGAAAATTGAATCGCTCCTCGAATAATGGTTTTGTAAAGAAATCGGCTAACTGATGAACAGTGTCAATAAATTCTAAATTAATGGTGCCATTTTGTTGATGATCACGTAAAAAGTGGTGACGAATCTCAATGTGTTTCGTGCGTGAGTGACAGATGGCGTTCTTAGTAAGATTTATAACACTGGTGTTGTCACAAAAAATTGGAATGTGCAAAAAAGTTAAGTTATAGTCTTCAAGGGTTTGCTTCATCCACAGAATTTGTGCACAACAACGAACAGCTGCGATATATTCAGCTTCTGTTGTGGATAGTGCGACAGAATTCTGCTTCTTGCTAAATCAAGAGACTAGAGCCTTTCCTAATAAATGACACGTGCCGCTTGTACTTTTACGGTCGACCTTACATCCAGCGAAATCAGCATCAGAATACCCAATGAGGTCAAATGATGTTGATTTGGGATACCATAGGCCCACTGTAACCGTACCCTTAAGGTATTGAAAGATACGCTTAACAGCGGTCATGTGTGATTCCTTAGGATTTGCTTAATATCTAGCACACAGGCAAACATTAAATATAATATCAGGGCGACTAGCAGTTAAATAAAGAAGACTGCCTATCATACCTCGATACTTACGTTGATCAATAGGTTTACCGCTTTCATCTGGTTCTAGTTTGGTCGTAGTAGCCATTGGGGTGCCGATTGGCTTGACGTTGTCAAGGTCAAATTTCTTCAGCATGTCCTTTGTATACTTTGTCTGACAGATGAAAGTTCTATTTGATGTTTGTTTGACTTGCAGTTCAAGAAAGTAATTAAGCTCTTCCATCATGCTCATTTCAAACTCGGTCTGCATACACTTAGCAAAATCTTGACAGAGAGTTTAATCAGTAGAACCAAATATAATATCATCAACGTAAATTTGTACTAAGAGAATGGTGTCTTTGAAAGATTTTATAAAAAGTGTTGTGTCAACTTTCCCTTTTGAAAAACCTTTTTCAAGCAAGAAATTACTTAACCTCTTATACCAAGCTCTATGGGCTTGTTTGAGACCATATAGCGCTTTCTTGAGTTTGAAAACATGGTTGGGAAATTTGTGATTTTCAAAACCAGGAGGCTGTTTTACAAAGACTTCCTCCTTAATAAATCCATTCAAGAAAGCACTTTTCACATCCATTTGAAATAGTTTAAAGTTTTGAAAATTAGCAAATGCACAAAGCATTCGAATGGATTCAAGTCTTGCAACAGGAGCATAAGTCTCATCGTAGTCGATACCCTCTTCTTGGTTGTATCCTTGGGCTACTAGACGAGCTTTGTTGCATGTAACTGAACCATCTTCATTAACTTTGTTACAAAAAATCCATTTCGTACCAATAATCGAGTGATTAGCTGGCCTAGGAACGAGTTCCCAAACATGGCTCCTCTCGAATTGGTTGAGTTCTTCTTGCATGGCAGAAATCTAAAATTCATCATTAAAAGCTTTTACAATATTTTTCGGCTCAATTTGTGAAATGAAGGCAGTACTAGCAAAGGAGTCTCTTAATGATGATCTAGTACTTACTCCGTGTGATACCTCACCTATAACCAAATTTTCTGGATGTGAGGGCTTGAAACAGAATTTCTTTGGCAAGCCCTCCAGAGAATTGGTTTCAGTGGTGGTATTCTTTGGAGTAGAAGTTGATGGCTCAATATCATCATCAAGAGTAGCTGCTGCACTGCTATCCTCATCAAAAGTCGCATTTGTAGACACTTCCACAATTAATGAGCATTTGTTGAATACTCTATATCCCTTACTCTTGGCCGCATAGCCAAGGAATATACCATCGTCAGCTTTGGCATCAAATTTGTCTAAGTTGTCTTTGGTGTTAAGGATAAAACATCTACAACCGAAAACATGAAAATATGAAACGTTTGGAGTTCTTCCAAACCAAAGCTCATATGGTGTTTTCTTCGTAATGGGATGAATGAGCACCCTATTTAAAATATGGCACGCTGTACTGACAGCTTCAACCCAAAAATATTTCGGAAGAGAGAATTTATTTAACATGACTCTAGCCATATCGCCAAGAGTCCTATTCTTTCGCTCCACAACACCATTTTGTTGAAGAGTTCTTGGACAAGAAAACTCATGATTAAAACCATTTAAATTACAAAACTTTTCAAAATCACTATTTTCGAATTCGCCTCCATGATCACTTCGGATTCGAGTAATCATGTAGCCTTTTTCGTTTTGAATCTTTTTAGAAAATATTTTGAAAACAGAAATGGCATCGCTTTTATTTGTAATAAAGAAAACCCAAGTAAATCTAGAAAAGTCATCAACTATAACAAAAGCGTAGAGTTTTCCACCAAGACTGGCTACTCTACTGGGACCAAATAAATTCATATGAATTAATTGCAAGGGTCTAGTAGTACTTACAGAGTTTATGGAATAAAATAAGGATTTGGTTGCCTTATTCAATTCACATTCGGCATATACAGTGTCCTTTTTGAATGTGATGTCGGGCAAGCCTCTGACTAGCTTCTTGGTCGATAGCCTGGATATAGTATCCATATTGGCATGACCAAGACGCTGGTGCCATAGTAATCTTTCATCCTTGTGAGCATAGAGACATCTTCTTACACTGTTATTATCTCTAGATAGATAGAAAATATAAATATTATCCTCTCTTATCCCTTCAAAAGCAATGTCTCCTGTCGACCTATCATAAATAAAGCATTTATTTTGTCCAAAGTTAATATCATACCCATGATCGACAAGATGACTTATGCTAAGCAGGTTATGCTTTAACTCGGCCACTAGATAGACATCCTTTATTACAGGAGAAGGAGGATGACCTATAGTACCATTACCAATAATATACCTTTTAAGGTTGTTGCCGAAGGATACATACCCTTCCCTTTTCATCGATAGTGATGCGAAAAGATTTGCGTCTCCCGTCATATGTCGCGAGCATCCACTATCGAGAATCCACTTACTCTTAATTGAGGAAGGAAGGTCCACCTACATCAAGAGTAGAAGTGACCTTTGATACCCAAGTTCTTGAGGGTCCTAAAAAGTTAGTTTTCGGCAACCATGCATATATATTTCTATCTACTAATCTCCTAACTCTACATTGTGGTGAAATATGTCCATGCAGTCCACAATAAGTACAAATAGCATTCCTATTTATGTTGGGAGCATATAGATGATGTCTATATGTAGAGTGGTGTAGAGTAGCATGGTGATGATGTCTATATGTAGAGTGATGTGGAGTATGATGATGATGTCTATATGTAGCATGGTAAGAGTGGTGTGGAGCATGATGATGTTTATATCCATGAGCAGTATGATGGTGATTTTGTTTATGTGCAACATAGTGATGATTGTATCTATGTGTAGCATGGTGATTCTGTGTCATATGAGAATTATTTCTACGTGCATGTGGTTTGTGTGCTTTATGAAAGTGGGTGTACATATAAGCATGATTACGTGCTGCAGGTGGATGACGTGGTTGACTAGTATGAGTAGTGTCATGCTTTGTGTGTGTCTCATGTGATTGGATTTGAGGTTGAGCAACCTGTTTTCCCAATCTAGTCTCTAATTTCTTAGAGACAGCCGGCAGTTCATTAATCTTAGTATTCAAACCATAAATCTTAGTGATAGAGATCTTGTGTCTATTTTTTTCTTCAGCGATCTCAGTATTGAGTGCTGTGATCTCTTGTATTTGCTTTTCTATACGTGCTTCGGCATCATGTAGGCTTAATTTAAGCTTGGACACCTCATTTGTGACTTCCGTGGATGAAGTGTCTCTACTATCATCAAGCAATGAAGAGAGTCTTTGAATCTCGACTTCATAACTTTTGATCTTTTCCTTGGCGTGTTTATATTTACCAATGACTTTCTTGTGGTCATTTAGTAAATCATTGAATGCATCGCCAAGTTCATCAAACGTGAAATCATCAAAAGTTTCGTTTGTTACCTTGTCGGATGTAGCCATTAAGCAAATATTGGCGGTGTCTTGAGGAGAGTCCTTTTCTTCCTCGGAGTCACTTGCTTCGCTTTTATGCCAAATGCTTGTGTTGGCATATTTCTTTGAGGAGGCTTTCTTGTATGGTTTCTCATATCAGTTGCTCTTCTTTGTGAATGGACAGTCTTTTCGGACGTGTCCAGTCTTCTTAAAACCGTAGCATGTTGGCTCTTCTTCGTCATCTTCTTGTGGTTCCTTCTTTCTTCGATTGAAGCGAAGGAATTTCTTGAAGTTGCGGACAAGGAGAGCTTGATCTTCACCTTCCGAGTTGTCGTCATCCGTCTCTTCAGGTTCAGTCCTTCGTCGGTGAGCTTTAAGGGCAATCTCCTTTGCCTTAGGAGTACGCTCTTCGAAGTCTTTGAGGTCAAGCTCATGAGTCATCAGCTTTTCCATCAAAGTCTCCATGGAAATAGTTGTGAGATCATTTCCTTCTATGATGGCTGTCACCTTGGGGTTCCAAATTTTTGGTAGCCCCTTAAGTATCTTGCGGATCTTCTCGTGATTTGTATATTATTTGTCGAAAAAAGATAATGAGTTGATGATGTCGAGGAATCTTGTAATCATTTGTGTGATCGTCTCATTTGGCTTCATCTTGAAAGCCTCATATTCTTGAGTGAGACGACTTATTTTTGACTCCTTGACTTGGGTGGTTCCTTCATGCGTCATCTCTAGAAGTCTCCATACTTCATGAGCGATGATGCATGTTGAGACCCTGTTGAACTCATTCCTGTCTATAGCACAAAATAAAGTATTAATAGCTTTTGCGTCTAGACTCGCCTATTTCTTCTCCTCGTCGGAATATTTGTCATCGGGTTTCTCTACGAGATCACCATTGACAACTATCCTGGCGGGCTTTTTGTAACCATCGGTGACGATGGTCCACAGGTCGAAGTCTAGCGACTTGAGATAAAAAACTCATCCTTGTTTTTCAATAGGTGCAGTTTGTTCCATCAAATAGGGGAGGCCTATATATGGACCGCCCTTCACCGTGATTGGAAAACATGGGTTGAGTGGTTGCCATGGATCAGCTCTAGGATGTTAGTCCTTGATAAGAGAACAGAGCTCTGATACCAATTGAAGACCAAGTTGGCAACTCTAGAGGGGGGTGAATAGAGTTTATATCAAAAATGATCAATTAAAAATTAAACTCTCTTCACCAACTAAATAATCAGAGTAAAAATAAATACGAAAAAAAAGAGTAGAGAGCAAGCACAAACACAACAAGATTTTTAACCTGGTTTCCCTCGTGGAGGACTAGTCCAGGCCTGAGAACTCTAGCTCAGGATTGAAGTCCACTATTTATGAAATAGGGTTTCAACCACGTGCCTTTTCACAGAAGAGCACGCCAAACTTCTTTCAATGATCGCTTTGGCAAAACATGGATTTTTCCAAGTGACTTACAACTTCTTACACTTCAAACTTCTAGCTGAATCGTACCGAGCACCTTGGACGGTTGGAAAGTTTGAATGCTAAGTGGATGGGAAGGTAAGGCTCTTGAATATATAGGCTATGTAAGAGAAGAATAAGAGAAGAGTGGATGGTTTCAAATGAGAGAAACCAATGCCTATTTATAGGGTTCGGGGTAGGCAGAATTCGGCCAGAATTCGGTATAAATAATTCAAATGTTTGGCCGTTGGACAGCTAGCAGTGATCAATACCTACAAATCAGCATCCTGAATTTTAGGGGACCGAGTTCGGCCCGAACTCTGTGAGGCAGAGTTCGGCCCGAACTCTGTCTACTATGGACAGAATGTTCTTTTGTGGGCTTTGCATAAATGGGTTGATTGGGATTTGGGCTAAGTCAACCTATAAAGCTATGGCTAGCCCAAAGTGCTCAGTATGATCCAACATACATCATCATATACTCAAGAATAATAAAAATACAGACTCCAGTATACAACAAAGTGGTACAACTCCAAGCAGCTGTGAACTGGAACAAATGTGCTGAGTAGATTGATTTCGAGCTCGATGTGTCAAATTGGACTACGACAAATATTGTTTAGTTAATTGTCAAGATTAAGTTGACTGTGATCCGGTTTGGGTCAATAATGTCTCTATAGACACTATCTTCTGGCGGTCCACTTCTACTCCACCTCTGGTGATGATATGACCTAAGTACAAAATACGATCCAGCCAAAATTCTCATTTACTGAACTTCGCGTACAACTGGTGCTCTTTGTGAATCTGAAGAACTACACGGAGATGCTGCTCATGCTCTGCCTCATTCTTGCTATAGACCAAGATGTCGTCTATAAATACTATCACGAACTGATCCAAATAGGGCATGAATATACGATTCATGAGATCCATGAATACGACTGACGCATTGGTCGCTCCAAATAGCATAACAAGGAACTCCTAATGTCCATATCTAGATCTGAATGCTGTCTTCGGGATGTCTTGCTCTCTGACTCTGATCTGATGGTACCCTGACCACAAGTCAATCTTTGAGAATACTGTCGCTCCTCTGAGTTGATCAAATAAATCATCTAACCTTGGTAGGGGATATCTATTCTTGATTGTTACAGAGTTCAAGGTGTAGGACCGTTGAGTACCTTTAGAGGAGGGTGAATAGAGTGAGTACGAGTGCAGCGGAAAATAATCACCAATTTAAAACTTAAAAACATATAACTATGGCTGTCACACCCACTTTTTCATTTCAAGGGTATTTTGGTAATTTTAGATTATTTTATTTATTATTGAATTCATGTGATGATATGTGGGTTGGTTTGCTGTCTGAGTAGTTTTGATGGGTTTAACCTAGCCAACCATGATCTAGAACCTTGATGACAATTTAGAATTAGATTTATTGTCATTAGAGTTAAATTAGATTTTATTAATTAATTTAAGGCCTAGTTAATTGATTTGTTTTTGCCATTTTTTAATAGCCTTTTAAAGCCTATTTGACTTGGGCTTTACTAGCAACCTAGGGAGCCCAAGCCCATGCACCTAACCCTAACCCTACCCCCTATACTTGGCCGGCCATAGGCAGCCACTCCCCCTTATTTGTATTTAGTTGTAGCTTCCAAGAAACCCTAGATCTCCCCCTTCCAAAATTCACAACTTTTGCATTCGGAGCCCGATTCTCCCCAAACAAAGACCGTCGTGCTCGTAGGAAGGAGAGGATCTTGCTGGAGCAGTGCTAGCAAGGTGGTGGGATCATTGCTTGAGGATACTCGACCGTTGGAGCGTTCGGAAAGCCCTTTTGCATTGAGATCGTTGGCTCTAAATCGGTAAATCCTAATCTAGTATAGTTTTTATTGATTTTTCTTCATAATAGGGAGCATCTAGTTACCCATGACCTGTAGGATTAATTATGTCCATTTTTGCATTCTTTTGGTGTCCGTATCGGACACGTATCGGCTAATATGCGTAGTTGTTCGACGAAATGTTGCAACGAATTTAATTATGTTCTCTGTCAAATATTTTTGCATGTTTGGATAGCCCTATACACAAGGATCACAACCCCATAGGTTTTGTCACGAATCAGACTTGTGTCCGTGTCCAAACAGGACACGAACGAGCTGCACGCCAGGCCGTGCGCGTTCCCTGCTGCTCGGGGGTGAGTCCTCGATGCACAGGACACGTGGTCGTGTGAAATTTGACGTGTAGGTGGGGGACATGATTGAGATCATTCTCCCAAAGTTTTGTGATGTTTCGTCGAGAACCGAGGGAGAAATCCCGTCGACACTGGCCGCATACACGCGCACGCGCGCGGGACAGCCGTCGCGGAAACACATTTCGCACGAACACGACACGACAGGTGGACATGAATCAGGGTGTCCAACGTGTAGCCCTATACCTACCCTAGCCTAGGACATGAACACGTGACACGACATGGGACACATGAGTCCCTAGACTCGATGGCACGCATGTACGATGCTATGCACGGGGCTGTGCACGCACGCCCACCCGCGCGCAGACACGCTCTGTGGGTGTGTCGGACATGACACTTGGCCACACGATAACTTGGCCAGTGGGTCGGGGATGTGTACGCCTAGGTGTACGCGAAGTTTCACGAGGGATGGTTCGGAAATGAGCGAGAAATCGAGTCCGCACCGATTCGGTTCACGCGCGTATCGGGTTTCCCGATATTCGTTCGCTAGAGACGATACGGACACGGTTTTGACCCGAGGAAGACCCGAGCACATCCCACATGTCGAGACCGACCAATTTACCAAGTTTTGTGGGTTAATTCTGAGTATTTTGTGTTTTGTACATTTTTGTGAAAAATCGGATTTTCTTTGAATTAAAAATTGCGATTTATATGACAATTTAATTTCTGAGTTTAATGGCAATAATTTCTGAGTATTTGGTACTTGGTCACTGTTTGGGAATTGTGGGAATTAAATCTTGGGGTTGATTCATATTTTCTTCCTATTTTTGGACATATAAGGTGTTTTACTTATATACCTATATAGATATATATGTATGTGTATATGTAACGCCCCAGTCCCAAAATACGTAGGACTAGGAATGTAGACATGCCAGCTATATTCATACGAAGTACGTAGGTCTCGTATGAATACATAAGCTATAAAATGCATTAATCCAAGACAAACTAAATCTCATCCACAATAAAAAGAATAATAATATAAATATCAACTCGAATATTTATGATACAATCGTTGGGCGGAGACAAAGTCCACTACCAACTATCTCAATGAAAGAAATATACAAGAGTCGATCAAATAAAATGGCAAGATGAACCAAGCGCAATCGTCTTCGAAGGAATGGAGAAGACCACGGCCTTGGCTAGAATACCTGCGGAAGACATGAATACACACACCTGGAGAAAAACCAGGTCCTTAGACGGACATAGCAAGATACAGGAAGAACAAGCTAATATGAACTGTCAGAATAATAAAATAATATATAAAAGACTATTCTAGACACAAACATGCAAAGGAGATTCTAACCACCTAATGTGAAATTTAGAGGACAACTTTCATGCGCATGGGTGGGATTTTAGGCTATGTGTACGCAACTGGCATCCAGTCATCTGTATCCGTCCGTAACGTCTAAAACGTCAGAGGGCATCTGCAAAAATATCGCCACAGTTCCATCCGGAGACTGTGGTTTACCTGTTTGGATTCCCATACGCACTACCGACTGTCCTCCCCCAATATTTCCTACACTGTTCAAGTCATGTCCATGGCTCGTCCAGTTTTGTAACTGCTCGAGTCTTTAAAACCCTAGTCATAGCAGTTACGATCATCTACCGTCACACGACTTTAGAGATAGCTAGTCAATAAGTCGTACCCCTAGTAACATGTCTCAAACCGTGTAGTGTAAGTGTCATGGCCAGTGGAGATATAAAAATATCCCGCATTAGGAGGGTAGTCCGCTAACACTAAGTTAACATGCATATAGTAAAGTAAAACGACTAATAGAGTCGCTTGCACCCAAGTGTGGCTTGGACGCACAATTTATAACAAAGGAAACTAACAATATGAAACAGAATAATAATACAGAAAATAAATAATTTGACAGTTAATTAGCAAGGTATACCTGCCTGTTGCGACGCCTGGTGAGATGTCTGGTGTGCTGCGATGGTCAAGGTGGCACATCATGCGACTTCGTTGTAACAACTACGTAAGGTGACCTCCGACGATGGTACGAACTGTTCCATTGGGTCCAGAAGGGTCAATTTAGTTAAAGACGGTATAAATAAGTTCAGAATTTGGAAGAAGATATGAATGTGACTAGAGAGACAAGATCGATAATTGAAGAGAATTGTTTAAATTAAATAAAAATATGTATAACTATTTTAGAAAATAATTATCGTATTTGAAAACTATATTATAGTAGTCAAAATAATATTTGAAAACATAGGAATTATTTTGATATCAAACTATAATAAAATTAGATTAGAAAATTTTTAAAAAGAATATTTTTAGAGTCCCAACCCGTAGTTAAAATACCATAAATAATATAAAATTAGGAAGATATTCATGAACTTTTAGAATCATTTACAAATATTATATATATATATTTTGTCAAAGTAAAATAAAAGCCCTAATGAGTTTCAAAGTCCAGTATTATACTTTGTAACCAATAATTTAGAAATACTACTATATATATTTTAATAAGAAAATAATATTTATAAATATATATATTGCTAGTAATATACCATACTTATAACAATTATTCTGTATCCTCAACAAAAATAAATATTAAAGCAAAAAAATAAACTATAGAGGCAGGATTGCTGCCATCTTGTTTTGAAAAGAGGGGAAAGATTTAAAATTAAAGTCTTCTCTCAATGTTAACAATGCTTAACATTATAATAAAAATCCCTATTAAAGTAGGAAAAATCTATTGAAAAGAAGAATCTTAGCAGCAGTTGCTACTGTTCTCGAGAGAACAGAACAAAGCAACTCTACTGTATATAAAAGGAAATCAAGAGAAAGAGAGAGTGAATGAACCACAAAAACAAAACCACAAAGAAAAAAGAAAAAAAAATGTTATACACTGGAGAGAATAAAGGAAGAGGGAAGAGAGTGAGAGATCGGGGTCGGGGCTCAGGCGGAAAAAGGGAGGTAGGGAAGTCACCGGTCGGCGGCTGCGGAGGTCGGAAGAGGAGCGAGCTGGGGAAGAGGACGGACGGATGAGCTCGGGCGGCGGGAGGAGAGTTTGGAGGAGGCGGCGCGCCAAAGCACGGCGAACGGGAGGCAGTTGACGGAGGAGTAGAGTCGGAGAGGCGTCGGGAGAGGGTTTGGCCGGCGATGGGTTGCGCGGCGACGGCGGTGCGCCGCTCGCGGAGGAGAGGAAAGGGAACGGGGGTTTGGGGACTCGGACGGCAAGGTTGGAGGCAGGCTCGCCAGCTCACGAGGCCAAGGAGGCGCTACGGTGAACGACGGACGGGATCGTGGATCCGGCAGATGGGCGCTGTGCTCCGGGAAATGGCGTACGCGGCGGTCGGGTTTCGGCGTTCGCCGGCGCTGGGCCAGCTCGACGCGCGAAAGGTACGGTTTGTAGGGTTTCTCTTTGGTTTTTGTTTTGTCGGTGGTTTTTGTCGATCCGGCCATTGGCCGTGGTGGCAGTGGTGGTTACGATGGTGATGGTTGGCCGGGTTAGGGTCGGTTATCTGGGAGGAGACGAGCGCTGGTATGCTCCGACGTTGGCGATGGGCGTGGTTGTCGTGTTGCGGATGGTGAAGAGGAACGCGGTGTGGCCGTGGCGGAAGAGCTGGATTCCAGGGTTGAGGATGGCCGGTGGGGTCAGTCCTATGGTGTTGACGGTCATGTGGTGGTCGTGAAGGAGGATGACGGTGACGGAGAGAAGAAGGAAGACGACGTCTATGAGACGAGGGCGACGACTAGGTTAGGTTAGGAATTTTGGGTTGGGAGAAGTGTCCTGCGAGACACGGGATGGATTGGTGTCCGGGGTTGTCGGACGCGAAGATTTTATGTATATGTAAAGGAAGATAAGTAGTAGATGGGACATGGACACGGTCATGGACACGATGCACTCACGGTTGATTTTGTAGAGAATTTGGAAAAAAATTTTGTGGAGAAAATATTGGAGGAGTACCTGCCTATTTATAGGATGTGGGAATTCCCAATTGGATAATGATTAGGATTATTTAAAACCCAAGTAGTTAATTCATAATTTAATTTAAATCAAATCCAAATCTAAATGCAAATCTAATTTAAATCAAATTAAATTTTGGTTTAAAATCGAATAGGATAAATCAAATTCCTAATATAGATATAAACATATCCATAAATCAAATCAAGATTTAAATTGGTACAATAATTTCAAAATATGTTTTCTAAAAATGCTATAATAATAATTTCAAAAATACACTATTATTTAAAATAACTAATAAATCATTACTAAATATATATGTATGTACAAATAATGTTTACGTAAATATACTTTTCTAATATACCATTTTATAGAAAAAATAATTTATTATTATAACTGTATAAATGAAAGACTTTTCATAATTAAAATCATAAACTTGAAAATGATAGCTAGAAATAATTATTACATATATTATTTTGAAACCATAAAAATAAAAAATGTTTTTCTAAAAATATGTACGTTCGCACATATTCGCACTCGTCGAGCAAAAACAAAAAATAAAATTTCGTGCACGACGTACAATACGACTACGCGACGTACAATACAATATTTTTAATCAGTACCAAAATCGATAAAAAAATATAGTAGAAAATTTAGGGGTTTTACATCCTACCCAACTTAAAAGAATTTCGTCCTCGAAATTAAGAATTAGGAGGGGGGTGAGAAGACACAAGGGGGTATCGATGAGGAACAATCGATAACAAAATCATGCCGTAAGAAATCGTGATCTAGATCATAGAAAAATAATACGGTATGGTCATAATCGATAGGGAGGTTAGAGGAAGCTCTAGTATGACGCTTTCGTCCTCCTAAAATAGGTGAGGGCGAAGCAATTTAAGGAGTTCAATGACGACATTATCAATTACGAATACGTGGTTCAAAGACGATAGTATAGATTTCAAAAGAATCATCAAGGCAGTCATGGATGGGATTCTAAAGGACAAGTTTAGCTATGTCCCCATCCACTTAGAGTAATAGACAAAAGCGAACCAAAGTGCACTTAGTTGATCAGACCATTATGCACCGGTTCTGATTAGACAACATGCTAGTGAGCGCTCAATAGCATATGTCATGAACAAACTCGATAAAGAAGAAGCTTGCAAAAACTAGGCTACATTAGCATCATTAGTCAAAATGGTAAATACATAGGCACGAGAGATTAAGATTTAAAGAAGGTAGAATGATTCTAAGTCATATAGTTGTCCTATAGTCTTCTTGTCCAAGTTTTTGGTTGGCTAGATGGGTTAGGTCCTCTAGATTCAAGGATCTAAATAATCTTGCTAATATAGGTCACTAGGTCAAAGGGGATGCTAGTTCATAAGGTATTCTACCCAACTTAAAGAATTAAACTAAAGGTGTTTTGGGACAATTAACTAGTAGGGTCAATCTCTAGCAAGCACGAAGGGAAGATAAGAATAGGGATGGAAGGAGCAAGCAAGATGCAATTGATGAGTTAAACGGTAGATAAATCAAGGAAAAAGGTCAAGTATGTGGATGAGATCCTAGACTTCTAATCCTATACGCAGGCTTGCTTGGTACGGTAAAGTAACCAAACAATTTATCTTGACCTGCATGGGCCACCACAAAAATATGTAACGCCCCAGTCCCAAAATACGTAGGACTAGGAACGTAGACATGCCAGCTGTATTCATACGAAGTACGTAGGTCTCGTATGAATACATAAGCTGTAAAATGCAGTAATCCAAGACAAACTAAATCTCATCCACAATAAAAAGAATAATAATATAAATATCAACTCGAATATTTATGATACAATCATTGGGCGGAGACAAAGTCCACTACCAACTATCTCAATGTAAGAAATGTACAAGAATCGATCAAATAAAATGGCAAGACGAACCAAGCGCAATCGTCTTCGAAGGAATGGAGAAGACCACGGCCTTGGCTAGAATACCTGCAGAAGACATGAACACACACACCTGGGGAAAAACCAGGTCCTCAGACGGACGTAGCAAGATACAGAAAGAACAAGCTAATATGAACTGTCAGAATAATAAAATAATATATAAAAGGCTATTCTAGACACAAACATGCAAAGGAGATTCTAACCGCCTAATGTGCAATTAGAGGACAACTTTCATGCACATGGGTGGGATTTTAAGCTATGTGTACGTAACTGGCATCCAGTCATCTGTATCCGTCCGTAACGTCTAAAACGTCAGAGGGCATCTGCAAAAATATCGCCACAGTTCCATCCGGAGACTGTGGTTTACCTGTTTGGATTCCCATATGCACTAGCGACTATCCTCCCCCAATATTTCCCACACTGTTCAAGTCATGTCCATGGCTCGTCCAGTTTTGTAACTGCTTGAGTCTTTAAAACCCTAGTCATAGCAGTTACGATCATCTACCGTCATACGACTTTAGAGATAGCTAGTCAATAAGTCGTGCCCCTAGTATCATGTCTCAAACCGTGTAGTGTAAGTGTCATGGCCAGCGGAGATATAAAAATATCCCGTATTAGGAGGGTAGTCCGCTAACACTAAGTTAACATACATATAGTAAAGTAAAGCGACTAATAGAGTCGCTTGCACCCAAGTGTGGCTTGGACGCTCAATTTATAACAAAGGAAACTAACAATATGAAACAAAATAATAATACAGAAAATAAATAATTTGACAGTTAATTAGCAAGGTATACTTGCCTGTTGCGACGCCTGGTGAGATGCCTGGTGTGCTGCGATGGTCAAGGTGGCACATCATGCGACTTCGTTGTAACAACTACGTAAGGTGACCTCCGATGATAGTACGGACAGTTCCATTGGGTCCAGAAGGGTCAATTTAGTTAGGGACGGTATAAATAAGTTCGGAATTTGGAAGAAGATATGAATGTGACTAGAGAGACAAGATCGATAATTGAAGAGATTTGTTTAAATTAAATAAAAATATGTATAACTATTTTAGAAAATAATTATCGTATTTGAAAACTATATTATAGTAGTCAAAATAATATTTGAAAACATAGGAATTATTTTGATATCAAACTATAATAAAATTAGATTAAATTTTTTTAAAAAAGAATATTTTTAGAGTCCCAATCCGTAGTTAAAATACCATAAATAATATAAAATTAGGAAGATATTCATGAACTTTTAGAATCATTTACAAATATTATATATATATATATATTTTGTCAAAGTAATATAAAAGCCCTAATGAGTTTCAAAGTCCAGTATTATACTTTGTAACCAATAATTTAGAAATACTACTATATATATTTTAATAAGACAATAATATTTATATATATATATATATATATATATATATATATATATATATATATATATATATATATATATATATATATATATATTGCTAGTAATATACCATACTTATAACAATTATTCTGTATCCTCAACAAAATAAATATTAAAGCAAAAAAATAAACTATAGAGGCAGGACTGCTGCCATCTTGTTTTGAAAAGAGGGAAGAGATTTAAAATTAAAGTCTTCTCTCAATGTTAACAATGCTTAACATTATAATAAAAAATCTCTATTAAAGTAGGAAAAATCTATTGAAAAGAAGAATCTTAGCAGCAGTTGCTGCTGTTCTCGAGAGAACAGAACAAAGCAACTCTACTGTACATAAAGGAAATCAAGAGAGAGAGAGTGAGTGAACCACAAAAACAAAACCACAAAGAAAAAAGAAAAAAATATTATACACTAGAGAGAATAAAGGAAGAAGGGAGAGAGTGAGAGATCGGGGTCGGGGCTCAGGAGGAAAAAGGGAGGTAGGGAAGTCGCCGGTCGGCGGCTGCGGAGGTCGGAAGAGGAGCGAGCTGGGGAAGAGGACGGACGGATGAGCTCGGGCGGCGGAAGGAGAGTTTGGAGGAGGAGGCGCGCCAAAGCACGACGAACGGGAGGCGGTTGACGGAGGAGTAGAGTCGGAGAGGCGTCGGGAGAGGGTTTGGCCGGCGATGGGTTGCGCGGCGACGGCTGTATGCCGTTCGCGAAGGAGAGGAAAGGGAACGGGGGTTTGGGGACTCGGACGGCAAGGTTGGAGGCGGGCTCACCGGCTCACGAGGCCAAAGAGGTGCTGCGGTGAACGGCGGACGGGATCGTGGATCCGGTGGAGGGGCGCTGTGCTCCGAAAAATGGCGCACGCGGCGGTCGAATTTCGACGTTCGCTGGCGTTGGGCCAGCTCGGCGCGCGACAGGTACGGTTTGTAGGGTTTCTCTTTGGTTTTTGTTTTACCGGTAGTTTTTGTCGATCCGGCCATTGGCCGTGGTGGCAGTGGTGGTTATGATAGTGATGGTTGGCCGGGTTAGGGTCGGTTGTCTGGGAGGAGACGAGCGCTGGTGCGCTCCAACGTTGGCGACGGGCATGGTGGTCGTGTTACAGATGGTGAGGAGGAACGGGGTGTGGCCGTGGCGGAAGAGCTGGATTCCAGGGTTGAGGATGGCTGGTGGGGTCAGTCCCATGGTGTTGACGGTCATGTGGTGGTCATGAAGGAGGATGATAGTGACGGAAAGAAGAAGGAAGACGACGTCTATGAGGCGAGGGCGACAACTGGGTTAGGTTAGGAATTTAGGGTTGGGAGAAGTGTCCTGCGAGACACGGGATGGATTGGTGTCCGGGGTTGTCGGACACGGAGATTTTATGTATATGTAAAGGAAGATAAGTAGTAGATGGGACACGGACACGGTCATGGACACGATGCACTCACGGTTGATTTTGTGGAGAATTTGGAGAAAATTTTTGTGGAGAAAATATTGGATGAGTACCTGCCTATTTATAGGATGTGGGAATTCCCAATTGGATAATGATTAGGATTATTTAAAACCCAAGTAGTTAATTCATAATTTAATTTAAATCAAATCCAAATCTAAATGCAAATCTAATTTAAATCAAATTAAATTTTAGTTTAAAATCGAATAGGATAAATAAATTCCTAATATAGATATAAACATATCCATAAATCAAAACAAGATTTAAATTCGTACAATAATTTTAAAATATGTTTTCTAAAAATGCTATAATAATAATTTTGAAAATACACTATTATTTAAAATAACTAATGAATAATTACTAAATATATATGTATGTACAAATAATGTTTACGTAAATATACTTTTCTAATATACCATTTTATATAAAAAATAATTTATTATTATAACTGTATAAATGAAAGACTTTTCATAATTAAAATCATAAACTTGAAAATGATAGCTAGAAATAATTATTACATATATTATTTGAAACCAAAAAAATAAAAAATATTTTTCTAAAAATATGTACGCTCGCACATATTCGTACTCGTCGAGCAAAAACGAAAAATAAAATTCCGTGCACGACGTACAATACGACTACGCGACGTACAATACAAAAATTTTAAATCAGTACCAAAATCGATAAAAATATATAGTAGAAAATTTAGGGATTTTACAGTATATATATACTAATTTCCTTAATGCCTAATTTCGAAATGCGTATTTGTGAGGGTCGAGACTCTGATCTTAGACTTGGGAACATACTCCAGGTTCGAGTGCGACCTTCATTAGCTTCATATTGGGTATATACCTATATAAGGATATATGCCTATATATATATATATATATATATATATATATATATATATATATATATATATATATATATATATATATATATATATATATATATATTATATGTTTTGCTATAAATTGTAATATGTTATGCATAGATTACTCTTGTAGGCTCATACTATTTGGTTCTCAGATTTTAGGCTCTGTACCAGCAGCTCAACATCATTATTCACTCACAAAATCATTTTCCGTTCCTAACTTATATATATATATATATATATATATATATATATATATATATATATATATATATATAAATTATAATGAATGTGTAAATATAGGTAATGCAATATTTTCTTGTGATATGACTATAGGAAGTGTTTGGACAGATTATGATCGTCGTTAGGAGTCTATTTTGGTCGAATTGGCCGATAAGTTGACCAAGTTGACAAAAGTCAACTTTGGGTCAAACTTGATCCAAATCGACTCAAACGAACTTCGAATGACCTAAAATTTTGTGTATGATTTATAAATTAGTAAACGGATTAGTTGACCTTCAGTTGACCAGGTTTTACTAAAGTTGACCAAGGGTTGACTTTGACCAAAAGGGACCTAGAAGCATGTAGTCTTGCATTGTAGCTATTTCTTTTGATATTATAGACTTGGTTGTGACATGTTGTCACGATCTGCTACCTAAATTATTGGGCCGGACCGAGTCATGTCCAGCCTACACTTGAGATAAAGCGTAGTAAGCTGTTCTAAGGATAAAATAAGGTAAGACCAAAGTGTGCTAACAATTCTATATATAATAATGAGTCAGAATATATCCAAACACAAAATCATCTCGTATATAAGTATGTTCCGAGTACATGGCTGAAATGTAAAACTGGATACAGGTCCAGTTACAAAATACATAGTCTAATACACGACTACTCTCAAAAGTCCTAAGTAAATAAATAAACTAGACGAGTTTTCCTGCAGGTACATCCTCGTAAAGTATAGCCTGGTCCTCGGTAGCAACTCCATAATAGGAATCATAAAGCAATTCCTCCTCAGTAAGTATACCTACAACGTTATCCTGTCAGGACGGAAGCAAGTACTTGTACTACAAACATATAATACTGATAATATGATGGAAAAAATGAAATAACATAATCATGGCATATCTTGATTTATCCAATTTTAAATATAATTTATCATGGCAATATATATTTGTTTTAAAGTTTAAAACTGTAGCATGTACGTGATCGGTCAATAGGTAAATAGGATGTACAATGGTACTTATCAAGTTTTTCTGAAGTGTACATACGTACACTAAAAGGCATCAGTGTATATCCATACTCCAATGCGGGATCAGACCTACGACAAAGTTACATATAAAGTGTACCCGTGCTCGGTAAATATATACGGAGAAGGGGGCATGATCACGTACTCTACTAACAGTTTCTCCATAACCCCGTTGTTTAAGCATGTGAGAGATATAAGAACTGTCCTAAGCATGGTAGGGACTGAAAATAATACAACATGTGAAGATTTAACTTGCTATCCCAAGGATCATCATTTAACATGGTTGGAATCACAGTTTATTGTTATAGCAGTATGTAAAATTTGTAGAGGTACTTGTCTTTAGCAAAGCAAGGTAGTGATAGAAATGCTATAGATGTCTGGTGACTCGTCACTGTAGAAATAATACATAAACTTAGTTTTCATACTAAGTTAAACACTAAGACACTAGTTGTGCGACACGACTTCCTGACTGGACACCTAGCCAAATGGTGACTTTAGCATAGAAAACCAATGTAGGGTGACACAATATCCAAATTAACTTTTAGGGCCTTTACACTAGTGTAGGGTGAGGTCCAATACTACAATAACTCAAATCAACACAAAACATTGTAAGTCGTAACTATTCAATAAATAAATCAGACTGTACACTGTGTTCCAACAATTTTGAGATAGACAAAAGCTCAATTTTGCATAAGATAAATTACCAAAATGATCCTTGTTAATTATAAAAATATAGACTAATTTTTCTGAAATTTATAAACCCTCATAGATATTTATTAAAAATCAGCAAACATTTATATCCTAAAAATGAGTTCTGTTTTTCTATTTTTATAAAATACCAAATTTACGTACTAAATGTTGTAAAAATTATATAAATTAGCTAAATTACATAGTATTTAAATATAACTTTTTCTAGATTTTTACAGCACGTACATTATATATAAAAATTCAAAACAACAAGTAACAATTTCTAGAAAATATTATTATTTACTATTTTGTCCACATATTCGAAATTGACCAAAGTCCAGATACGGACCCAGAGCCATGAATCAAGTCCAATGACTTGTACAGACTTTGAATGTATTAGACACTTTGGGCCCAAAATCTATACTAGGTTTGGACTTCAAATGGCCATGATTAATAAAAACAGTAACTCAAATATAAATATTAAAATATTTTAATAATATATTTTGAAGTGGTAAAAATATACAAGTCATAAATTACATAATAAATAACTTGTGAATTTTATACTAATAATATTTTGTACAAAATTGAATTTGAATATATATATTATATATATATATATAAATATATATATATATATCTATATATATATATATATATATTATCCTGTGTGGGGCAGAATGAGGCGTCCGTGTAGCAAACTCAGTGCAC